>PVIH01004733.1:0-135029 GCA_004025045.1 Sigmodon hispidus | reverse complement strand
GTGGCGGGGTTTCCCTCAGCAGGAGCCGTGGAAGTGGTCAGGGACAGCGTCCACCTGCCCCTGCCCCCTAGTGTTGGAATCTTGATGGGGATTTTTTTTGTTGTTGTTGTTGAATCTGTAGATTTCTTGAGGTAAGAGGACCATTTTTTACTATATATTTTATATTGTTTGTGACTATTTTGAAAGGTTTTGTTCCTTTGATTATTTTCTCATTTGTATTTAAGAAGGCTACTTACTAATTGTTTGAAGTTAGTCTTATGTCCAGCCACTTCACTAACGGTTTTGTTGTGTTGTTTGCTTGTTTGTTTATCAACTGTAGGAGATCCCTGGTGGAATTTTTGGGATCAATTATGTATACGATCTTGTCACCTGCAAATAAACATTGGGCAAAGTTTGAGAACTACTGAGGAGAGGGAGGAAGGACTGTGGGAGCCAGAGGGGTTAGGAGCATAAAAGAAAGGCCCACAGAAACATCTAGTGTGGATCATAGGAACTCACAGGGCCTGAAACGTCAAGACAGCCTGCATGGGACTGACCAAGGCCCTTTGCATATATGTAACAGTTGGATAGCTTGGTCTGTATGTGGAACTCTGGGCAATGCGACCAGGGGCTGACCCAGGTGCATTGACTGGTGCTTTGGAATCTATCCTTCATGCTGAAATGCCTTGCCCAGCCTGAATACAGGGGCAGGCATGTAGTCATATGGCGGCTTGATATGGCATGCTTTGCTGATGCCCATGGGAGGCCTGCCCCTTTCTGAGTAAATAGGGAAGAGGGTGAAATAGGGGAGGAACCGAAGATAGGGGAAGGGAATTGGAAGAAAGGAGAGAGGGGAGTCTGTAGTCAGGATGTAAAAAGAAATAAAATAATAAAAAAATAGTTTAAAAATTATAAATTATTTTGGAGTTCAGGATTTTTTAAAAAATAAATTGTATTTTACACTTATTTACTGATTGTGTGTGTGTGGAAATGTGTGTGTACTTACATGTGGAGGTCAGAGGAAAACTTATGGGAATCAATTCTCTTCTTCAACACCATGAGTTTTGAGAATTAATGTCAGGTCTTTAGTCTTCACAGCAATTGCCTCTAACCTTGGGGCCAGTCTCTGGGCCCAAGCTCCAGTTTCCCAATATGACTAATTTATAATGCTAGGGACTTAGACTTCTTCTATTTTAAGTTAAGTTCCCATGATAACAGGTTCAATTCTTCTGTTTCTATTATGTTTAGTAATGCCTATAATTGAAAGGAGTTCATTAAAAATATTTTAAATTTGACTTTTGAGCATGTGCCTCTTTCCAGTTCCCTTGCCCTCTCCTATTTTCTTATTATTAATAAACTGTTTCTATTTCATATATGTGTCTGTGTGTACATGCACAATATTATAAAGAACTGGTTTTAGCCAAGTCCATATTTCTGCACTAAACCACCAAAAGAAGTTAAAATCCCAATTTTAACATCTGTGGCTACAATGAACACATACTTAGGAAAGTGTAGAGAGAGGATGAGATGGGATGATACACAGTGTCAAACAGAAACACAAAGAACATTTAGAATTCCATAAACTCTAATGCAAAAGATAAATATCTACACATGTAAATTTTTCTTTTTGTAGTTTTTAACTGGTAACTTTCTAGGCATTTACACTAAGATTCTTTGCTTGTTTCTTCTGCATATGCTGTGGAAGATTCCATGACCACTTATTTTTTCTGCAAGAACATATAAAATCTGTATTATAACAACACAAGAGGTGAATAGTATAACTGGTTTTAATACATGTGATGAGAAATATTGTCTAATAATAAAATTGACTTAATAGCTGTTAATAGGTAGAGAGTAGAACGGACTAAATAGGGGCTGGAGAAGTGGCCAGCAGTTAAGAGCACGTACTGGTTAGTTTCCAGCACCCCCATCAAGTGATTCACAACTGTTCAAACTCATTCCCAGGAGACACAACACTCCTTCTGGCCTCCACTGACATCTGCATGTATACGATACACATATACATACATATATCCCATCACACACACATATAAAATAGAAAAATACATTTTAATGGACCATATGTGAGAATAAAAGCTAGATGTTAAGAATAAACTATACATCATATAATTTTAAAGCATTTATTTAAAAGTGTTTTTTTTTCTTTACTGATAAAATATAGATGGAATAGGTTACAATTGTCTTGTGATGCTGAAAATAATTATCCACTTTTGCAAAGAAAGTATATTTTCAAATGTCTTTGTGTGCTAATTTTCTGCTACATGTGTTCAGAAGAAAGAAAGCTGGTAGGGTCCTTTGGCTTTTTTGAGGACTCACAGTGCATCACTCTATCCTTGACATGTAGTCATTATGTTGCTTAAAAAAGTCTCTAGAGTTCTATGGGAGATGTCCAAAAGATTTCATAGTAAGGTATAAATGCTTCTTCCTAGGGGAATTACCTCAAAAGCATGCAATTTACTAACCCCTAGGGACATCTCATTCTGTAAAGAGCTTCAAGAGAGCTCTTCTTATGTTAATTGCAGCTGAGACTGGACTTAAGCATATCTGTAAAACATTGTAAAATTACCTCAGAACTTTCCTTTTACATAGGCACCTGTATTTGATCAATTTAAGCACCTTTATAGCAATATCTACTAATAGGTTCTCCTTCAGCTCTGACTCGAGAATTGAGACTATATTATACTACAGATGCAAATGGAAGAAAATAATTAGAACATGATTATGAGCAAGACATTTTCTGTTCTTTCCCAGTTTATACATCCTTTTGCAAGAACTATTTATTAATTTCATGTACAGACTTGCACACTGAGAAAAAGAATACATCCAAAGTTAGAGTAGTTGGGGCTTCCACAGCCTCAGCTTTGTAAACAGAAATTGACTATTCTAATGAAACTCTTCTCCCTTATGCTAAGAAATGACTAAGAACTCAAATTAAGTGAGAAGGAAGCTGATGCTAAAGTCTTTATGAAGAAGACATCTGTCTGAGCTGACAGGCAGTTCAGTCTTCATCTGTGAAGCAGAGCCGGGGCGGGTGTGTGTGTGTGTGTGTGTGTGTGTGTGTGTGTGTGTATGTGTGTGTGACAGCAGTTCCCAAACTGTGATGCATTGCTTGTGTCCCTTGCACTAACATTAGCTTTTAAGGGGAGATATGCTTAAAACACACACACACACACACACACACACACACACACACACACACACACACACCCCTAAAATACCAAAGACAGATGTTTTTCCAAAGAGCTGGAGTGGAGATGGAAGGCTGTTTAAGTCTCTCTTGATGGAACTAGGCAGTTTGCTGTGCTATTAATCTTTCATCTAAAGACAACCTCTCTCTGGTTGATTTTTTATTTTATTTTTTTTCTTTTTGTCCTTGCAGTTGTTGAAAGGGCTTTTAGGTCAGATGTGAATGCAAACGCATTACCACTGACAAGCCTGTCAGTCTCCGCCCGCTTAAAATGCTTTTTGGCACATTGAGCCTCATAATCATGCCTGTTCACCTTAAATTATAAATTCTTTAATGGCTGTTACTGGCCTTTCTGGGGAGGCCTAATGCTGTGAAGACTGAAGTTCCTCCTTTAGCCTTGGAGCAAAGAGGCCTGCAACAAAAGGCATTAAAATCTATTATAAGGCCGATTTTCCCTCTCTAAAAAATAGTCTCCGGAAGAAAAAGCATTCAGAGACCACACTGGAGTGAAAGCAAGTGTTTCTCAAGTTCTGTTATACATATCTGTCTCCCAAACAGCTTCCATGGATCTAAAGCAGTTGTCTAGCACAGTAAATCTCTGCAAGCTGGGTTGTGGAAGCAGACACTGTCATTGTGGAAGTAAATGCTGGTGATTTATATTTACACTAGAAATCTTTTTTTTGTAATGGAAGGAGAGCTGAGACTATTTCTATAGTTCTTAAAACAGCAATGAAATTGCAAGTCAAGACATGACAATTATTTACATAAATCTTTTCTTGTTATTTCCTCCCTTCTTATCTTGTTAATATTTATTTTGACTACTTCACAGAGTGATTCTGACTTCATCCAGGATGGGAGCTGGCTGAGGGGACATTGCCACCCAGGTAGTTTTTAATAACAAATTCTCCAGCGTTTGATGCTTTTTTTCAGTACTTTTCATTTGTACATTATAAACTGGTATTTTGTTTCTGTACTTATACTCATGAATGGTTTCAAGAAAGACTGTTGGTATCCACAAGATCGGTGCATGTGTAAATATTTTATCACATTTTCCAAGTATCCTTAACTTTGCAGTTACACTTGATAATCTGGTTCCAAAGTAGTAACATGAAGCTTACCTGGACCAAACAGCTTTTACAAAAATCCAAGCAAAATTACCCAGAGTCATATCCTCCAGATATTTATAAAATCCAAACTTGAGTCAAGTAGAATGGCTAGTATAGAAAATTTATTCAGAGTTAAGATTTTATTGCTACTGAGAGAAAAAAAAGTGTGTGTGTGTGTGGGCGGAATCTTCGTGGTTATAAATCAGGGGCTTTTGACCTGTGTGATCTCAGGACCAATCTTACATGAGAAACTGTTAGAACTTCAGATTCAGGTTGTGCTCAGATACACTAACCCAGAAGCTCTCAGAGAGGAAGAGCAGGAGCCTACCAGCCTCTATGTCCTCTAATGCTCACTGGAGCGGAGAACCAGCGTCATAAGTAAATTAAAGAGAAGCTGAAGTTGGATATTTTTCTGTCCCAGCCAGCTGGTCCCACAGCCATTTAGTCTCAAGTAATTACACAAGAACTTATCGACAAGATGTTACTCACTGTTTCAAGCTTATGAACAATTTGTAGCTATAATGCTACAAATGAGAGTAAATAAAATCTATATGATAACTCAGATTATATCTGGATATCATGGAGATAAAAAGTCAGATTTAAAAGTAAGGTTTTAAAATGTGAAAGTTGTAAAAGCAGATATTGATTTGAACAAGTCTTTAATTAATGTTATTGGAATCCTTTCACTGTTTATATAGTTTATATAAAGGAAAAAGTGATTATAACTTTTAGAAATCTATGTAAGTTGTGTGTACACTAAAGTTTTGAATTTTTATTTAATTTTCTTTCTGTATAGTTGCCTGAAGCTCTGTTGTCTGTCACTGTCAGTAACTCAAGTTGTATAGTTTAAAAGTGAAAGCAGAACTCACCTATATATAAACTCATCTGATATAAATTAGTACCTTTATAAAAATTATTCATATCCTAAAAAAAATTCCAGAATTTTCTATGTGAAGAAAGCAAAGAAATGTATGAGAACATTTCTGTGGTTTGACACAACATAAAATAAGAGTTTGGATGCTATCTTGCAAGTAAAAGTTATTCTCCGAGCCATGATTCCTGGAAGATGGTTTGAAGTTTTGAAAATAAAAGGGGTATTGACAATATAAAAGAAGAAGACTTTTCATGTAAATTTTGTAAGCTTAAGGTAAATGGATGTAGATGATTGATATCTGGGAACTGAAAGGTGAGGGAGGTGGAACTGTCTACTTTTTAAGGAAGACTGGAATCTCTGCTCTTCCTTTGATTCCCTGAGGAAAGTTATCTATTACATTTTCTTCACACTTGAGATGTTGCCAGCAACTCATTTCCCAGATGTAGGATCACAGTGTGTCTTGCTAGTTTGATAAAGGAGCCATAATGAAGATTCAGAAGAACTGAACTCTGCTCTATATCTTTGTCTTCAAAATATTGAGGGAATAATCAATAACCCCCTGCCTCTGTCCCCTCTCATAAATTTAAGTTGAATTTTTTATCAATTAAATGAAATATTTGTACCAAAGATGCCCAGTGCTAATGTTGTTTCCAATGCTACATCATCCAATCTGTTTTCTTTCTATTTTCATGGTTATTACAGGAAAATTATATCTCAGTCTAAAAATGTTACTGTTTTCAGAAAAAGGTGATTTTGGCGATCAGGAAACGTGTTTTCTGAATTCTACCCCTACCCCCTCTCATCCATTCTACCATTTAAATAAAAACACACACTGATTGGCTGGGGTTGAATGCTAAACTCTTAAGTTATGAATTAGAGGAAAGTCTCAGAGGCCACTTTTATGACTTTGACTTCATTAGCACTGAACTTTAGCCCCAACCAGCTAAACTTGTGAACCACAAGTACCTACCAGCCAAGAATAACAGAACAGCTCTTTGGTTGCTCAGCCCAGTTGCATTTATTACATGCATGCATTAGGACACTGCTCTTCAGCTCCCAGTGTTCCCAAGTGTATGACAACCACTGTGATTTCACTTTGCCAGATGCTTAAAGTTACTTTCTGATAATATAACTGCATCATGTAGGTTAGTATCCAGCCTTTAGCAGAAATTCTGCATTTCAGACTTGAAGAATGGTAGAGATTGAATTGAAGCAAAGTATTAGAAATGTATGGGCATAGAGTATATTCAAATACAAATGTAAGTATGTCATGTTTATACCTAGAAGGAATGAGTCTGCAGGCAAAACATCGCTGGCTCTTCTCTTAGTTCCCAGCTTGAGCAAATTCAAAAGAGTCAGAACGTAATTGTAGAGACACTGAAGCAATATGGTCAGGATTTTCAGTCACTATTATTCTGCCCTGTGGAATTTCCCAAGTATTAGTGAATTCCAATGTGTTAATGTAAATATTATCTATTGAAATGTGGTTTATACAACATAAAATAAACTAATGTTGGGAGGTCTTTATTAATTTTTTAAAGTTTCTTCTTTTTTTTCATTTTTCTCCTTTAAGAAATTTATTACAACAGTGATGTAGGTGGAAGAAGTTAATGTGAGAGAGTGGTTTGCATATGGATAGAAGGAAAGGATGAATAGAAGTCTCTCTCGGCCTATTTTACATACACACCTCCAGAAACCCCGGTGACCAGCCTAAGGAACAGGCGCCTGCACGCTTCTGTGTTTCTTTCTGCATCCACAGACAACTCGCTAAAATATAAAGAATAAGAGACTACCGAATACAGTCCTGAAGGGAACATGCATATTGCAACCTTTCTTCCAAGGCTCAGGAATATTGCAGTGGTGGTGGTGGTGGTGGGGAGCTAGAAGTCTAAATGTCAGTATTTTTACACTGCTATTTGATAAATTCACTGTGACATTAAGACATCTGTAAAACTAATAACAGAAAGTCCTTCTTTTAGCATACTCACACATAACAACATACATGCAATTAATGACAACTTATAAAAATATAACTTTGCTGAAAATTTCTTCTAGAATTAATTCTTTGACACTTCATGAAACATATGTGTCTTATGTCTCCTACTAGCAATAGCACTAAGGAGAGCAGGCCCTGCCCCTCTCCTGGAGAACACAATAGAGCTGGGGAGGGGTGCAGGGGTGCTGTTGAGTGGGCCTTGGGGGAATGACAGCAGGAACACTGACCTCAGCACCCCCTATCTGTCCTGTGGTGGCATGAGTGAGGAAAAACATGCCCTTCCTCCCCTTACCCCTTTCTACCTGTGACAGATGGGAAAGCTGTTCTGGAACAGCTATGATGGCTCTCTGCACAAGCTGCAGGACACTGGAGAGTGGGCACAGTACTTCCCCTGAGCAGCACACTAGAGCCTGCCTTGTTGGCTGGGGTGCGTGTAAGCTAGATCTGTGGACGTGTCCCTGCTCTTTGGTATGCCATGGGATGGTAAAGGAAATATACCCCCCCAACCTTGCTTCCTGCAATGGGCCAAGTGGGAGAACTGACCTCAGGGGCATGAGCAGGTCCTGGCCTTCACCAAGTGCTGAAATCCAAACAGCAGGCCCTGTACCTCTCCTGGACCAAACAGTAGAGATGACCCTGATGGTATGAATGTGGGTAAGCTGGATCTGAGGGTGTAAGAGGGGAGCTAGCCAGCTCCTTTTTGTCTACTACTTTGGGTTAGCTAGCCAAGGCAGTGCTGCAACACTCACTTGGATGATGATGAGGAGGAGGAGGAGGAGATAGGCCCAGAGCCAGGGCTACAAGGTAATCCACCCCAGCACCCACCTTCTGACACCCACCACATCTATGAACTGTGAGAGCATGTATAGGGTTCGAGTCTACAAATCCAAAGCTACAGTGTCTCCCTGACACAAGGCAACAATACTATATCCAAGAGGAATCCCAGTGAGGGCCCAGTACCGTGGGTTTAGCAGGGGCCAGAGGGCTCCAATTAGACCAATGACTGTGCAATGAAGATTGCAAGTAATACTATATGGAGAAAACGATATGGTGTGTGAATCACGGGACCACAGTACCACTTCCATGCTGAGATATTTGTTTGTTTGTTTGTTTGGTTGGTTTGCTGGTTGGTTTGGTGCTTTGGTTTTACTTTTAAATTTTGTTTTGTGGGAAGGTTGCAAGGGCAGACAGCAAAGGTTAGGAAAGGGGGCATGGTGAAAGGGGAAGGGTGAGTGGGATCTGTATTCATAATGTGAAATCTACAAAGAATCAATAAAAATTAACAAAAAGATGTATCTTAATTAATAACTCAAGTCTAAGTAATACCCTCAAAATATAAGTTTTGTGGTGAGTTCTGCCTTTTGATGCTCTTTGTATGTGAGGCTGTAGAAAACTGCCTCTGGGTGTCCAGAGTAAACTGAGAGGTGAGAGAACCTCAGCTCTGGGGCTTCCTCACAGAGAATCCCTCTTCAATGGCTGGGTTCATGCCCAGGGTCTGGATCTCAGACTCTAGGCTAGCTGATTGGCCATAGGCTAAAACTAGAAGGGTCCTTCCCCAGCTATTTCTAGCATAAAAAACCTCCTTCTACCTGGCCCTGCTCCAGGGTGAACTGCTTCATCATAGACAACAGACAGATGCCTTTGAAACTCAGACCTGTGTCCAACACAAAGTCAGAGACTGTTCAGACCCGTGTTTAGAGCAGAGAGGAGACACACAAGCCCTCTAACCACAACTGACTAAGAGGTGCCTACATGTGAACAACTGAAGCAATGAGCAGATGCCAGTGCAAGAATACATATAACAATATAAAGAACAACAAGGTAACACTAGAAGAAACTGATGGCTCTACAACACCAAGACATGAACAGAGCAATGAAGAGGAACCAGAAGAAAATAACCTCAAAACCACCATTATGAAGATTATAGAAGCCTTAAAAGAGGATATTTAAAAAAAAATCTCTTAAAGAGATAGAAGAAAATACAAACAAAAAATTGAAAGAGATGAAGAAATCCTTGAAAGAAAACCAAGAAAAGGAAAATCAAAAAATAAAAGAAACATTCCAGGAACTAAAAAGTGAAATAGAAGAAATAAAAAAGGCACAAAATGAGACAAAAGTGGAAATAGAAATCCTGAAGAAAAGAGATAGAATTATAGACGCAAGTATAACCAACAGAATCCAAGAGGTGGAAGAGAGAATCTCTGGAGTGGAAGACTGAGTAGCAGAAATAGATACATCAGTCAAAGAAAATATTAAAACCAAAAAAGCCATAACACAAAATGTTCAGGAAATCTGGGACACCATGAAAAGACCTAACCTGAGAATAATAGGAATAGAAGAAGGAACAGAATAACAGCTCAAAGGCACAGATATTGTACTCAATAAAAATGCATAAGAAAACTTTCCCAACTTAAAGAAGGAAAAGCCTATGATGGTACAAGAAGCTTCCAGAACATCAATTAAATTAATGTCTACCTGACACATAATAATCAAGCCACAAAACATACAGAACAAACAAAAAAAATTAAGAGCTGCAAAAGAAAAAGGCCAAATTACCTATAAAGGTAGACCCATCAGAATAACGCCTAACTATTCAATGGAAACAATGAAAGCAAAAAGGTCCTGGTCAGAAGTTATACAGACATTAAAGAGTATGGCTGCCAACCTAGATTACTATTCCCAGCAGAACTATCCATCACCATAGATGGAGTGAACAAGATATTTCAGGAGAAAATCAAACTTAAAGAGTATCTATCCACAAATACAGCCCTTTAGAAAGCATTAGAGGGAAAACTCCAACCTAAGGATCCCAGATACACCCATGAAACCACAAACAATCAATAATCCCACAGAATACTCCAGAGAAGGGAAATACAAACAAGTTACCACCAAAAATGGCAGGAACTATCAATCAGTGGTCACTAATATCCCTTAATATCAATGGACTCAATTCACCTATAAAAAGACACACCCTAACACAATGGATACAAAAACAGAAATCATCCTTCTGCTGCATACAAGAAACACACCTCAACCACAAGGACAGTCACAGGCTCAGAGTAAAGGGTTGGGAAAAAAATTTTCCAATCAAATGGCCCCAAGAAATAAGCTTGTGTTGTCATCCTAATATCAAACAAAGTAGACTTCAAACTAAAATCAATTAAAAGAGACCAGGATTGATATTACTTATTCATCTCAGGAAAAATTGATCAAGATGAGATTTCAATCCTGAATATTTATGCCCCTAATATAAGAAGGGCACCTATGTATGTAAAAGAAACACTACTAAAACTCAAACCCCGTATCAATTCTCACACTTTAATCATGTGATTTCAATACCCCACTTACACCCTTGGACAAGTCAACAGACAGATACTCAAAGGAGAAATAAGGAGTCTAACACAGGTTTGATGCAAATGGATTTAATAGATATTTTCGGAAGCTTCCACCCAAACACAAAGGAAAATACATATTTCTCAGCAACACATGGAACATTCTCTAAAATTGACCACATAATTTGTCATAAAGCACATATCAATAGAGACAAAAAATGGAAATAATCACTTGTAACATATCAGACCAACATGGTCTAAAGTTAGAGTTCAACAACATCAAAAATCACAGAAAGCCTACCAACTCATGGAAACTATGAAACATGGAAACACCACTCAACTGAACCAACTCTGGGTCACTGAAGAAATTAAGAAAGAAATCAAATTCTTCCTAGAGTTTAAAGAAAATGAATCCACAACATACCCAAACTTGTGGGACACAATGAAAGCAGACTTAAGAGGAAAATTCATAGCACTAGATGCCTATATGAAGGAAAAGAAAACAACTATTATTCTATGCTATCACGAAACTGGGTGAGGCATATAAATCAGAGATATAAGAAAGATTAAACGTTTTAGCCACTATTTTTTTAATTAAAATCTGAAATAAATTTGACCATTTTGAAAAACTAAAAGAAAGAAAGAAAGAAAGAAAGAAAGAAAGAAAGAAAGAAAGAAAACTGCCTCTGTCTTTGAACTGTGATAATTGATCAGTGGGTTAAAACAGGATCTGTAAACAATTGATACTTCATCCATCCAATTTCCTATGAGATGTCCCACTTTCTCGGGCAAACCTGGCTTCGCCATGCTCCTAGTAGGTGTGTTGACAGACCTGACATGCTAAGTGAACCCTCTTAGAAGTTGCAATTACGGAAGGAATTGACTGGTTCATTTCTGAAAGGGGAAATGTATCCTCTTGAGCTTCTTGAACCACAAACCCAAGGTCCTCTGTGGTCCAAGAGCTGCAAGGTGGGAGCATCTGGAACCCATTGCTGAGCGACGGCCCAGCTTCCTTGTATAAACACTGCCGTTCTTTGCCTCCTCTTTTTTTTTTTTTCCTTTCTTATCTTCAATTCAGAATGCTAATGAGAAATCTAATTTTGATAAACAAAAATATTTACTAGATAAAGGAATATGACAATTTTCTCCTACCTCATAAAGCATAAATGATCAAATAAATCCTGACCAGAATGCATGCTGTCTGACTGGTACTGTGTATTTCCTTGTTGCTATCTAACGTTGATAGAGATGTTTAAAGCACAATAGACGACACGGAGATCAGTCACGCCTGAAGGGACATATGAACTTGTTTTTATACTTGCGGTCTCAGCACTTAAAGGAATTATTCAGTTCACAGTATGCTATCCTCTGGTGGTTTTCTTTTTGAAGAAAAACATATGCACATGCAAAGAAATACCAAGTTCTTCAACTGCTGTCACCTGACAAAGAGCAACTGTGTTTTGAAATGAGTGTGTTCATATTTCACTTTCAGACATGCTCTTCTGAAGTTGGGTGGGAGAATCAGTGTTTGTTTTTAATCAAACAATCTCCTGTGAATTTTAAATTTTGCTCATACCCACAAATCTGAAGATATTCTGCTTTTTTGATAAAATGTAAAGCGCAAGATAACTACATTCATTAAAAAATCTCTTACTGCTTAGTACCAACTATAAATGTATCATTTCACTGAAAAATATTGAAAAGTTTTTGCACTCGATAAGCCTCTCTGCCAAGGCAGCAATCCAAATCAGAGAGTATTAGAAAAAGCCCCGGTTTAATGGGTAAAGCATTCCTGGGTGATTCTCTGGCTCCCCAGAGAGGAGACAGGGAAGAGAGATTAAAAAACAAACAAAACATGTGTCTGTTTTCTGGGGTGTAGTTTAAATACTCTGTGGGAGTGTTCTTGAGCATCGCTGGCTGAGAAGTTTGGCGGGACTTTCTGAGGGGCAGGGTCTGGGGAAGAGAGAAGTGTGACTTCCACCTAATCATCCCGGACTCTGGGATATGGAGTCCAGGGTGCCAGAAGCTGATGTGGACCTTCTGCCAGAACAAATATATAGATCTTGTTGTTATGATTATTCTTATAATTTTGGATCAGATTACAAAAAGTAATTATTTAACACAGAATAAAGATGACCTTATGCTCTAAGAGGTACACATGTATTAATGCATTAACGCTTAAATAGCCTTAGGAATATGTATTATTATTTTCTCAATTTTCTGAATGCAAAAAATGAAACATAGATAACTTAAATCACCAGTAAAAGTTACCTAGCACATGAATCTTAGAGCTAGGAAATATTTCAGATGTGGGTCTGACACATAATATTGTACATCAGCATCTATCATGATGAAAAGTCAACAATTTGAGACTCTGAGAATGAATTTCCAGTCCTTCCAACAATATTAAATTTGTTTAATTTATAACTTTAAAATGAGGACAGTAAAGAGTTAATGGAAATAATTTTTCTTAAAGTTTTGGGAAGAAATTACAGCTGAAATATTCTGGATGAATTTGGATATATATATAATATAGATATTATATATACATATACATACACACACATACACAGAATATTCAAGGCAAGACAGGGAATACACAAATTTCTCAGCAGCACATAAAACCTTTTCCAAAATGGATTACATAATTGATCTCAACAAACAAGGGGGGGGGAGAGAGAGAGAGAGAGAGAGAGAGAGAGAGAGAGAGAGAGAGAGAGAGAGAGAATGTGAGTGTATGAGTGTGAGAAAACAGAGGGAACCCCCTAATGACACTTGATCCTCTGGTTATAGATGTTCTTGAGGCAAGGGTGCCTCTCTGCCCTTGGGCTTTATGGATCATCTCTAATCATTATATATAACTATGTATTCTTTGCTTAAGCTATAACAATTAGATTCTACTATTTACAGCCAATGAATATAAGCATACATGATACATGCGGATGTGTGAGTAAAGAATCCTCTGAGATGTTAATGTAATTTGTGGCCTTCACTGCTGGAGTCCAGAAAAATCTAGGCTACACATCATAAACACAATGAAACCAGAAACAGACTTTGTTACAGCATACATGTTGTCCTTAATAAGAACAAACAAATTAATGCTCAGTTACTTTTAATCATATTTGAGACCAGAAAGACATTTCTTTCAAGAATCCTCATAGAAGGGAGTCTGTGTAATGTACTGAAAAGAAACACTATGCCAAAGCAATCAAATCATTAGTGTATTTGTCATCCCATGCATTTCCCCTGCTGGGAGCTGAGCACAAAGATTTCCTTCCACTGGGCCCAAGTATTACTTCAGCATAAGAAATACTAATACTAATGGTAATAACAAAGGTAGGCCAGAGAACTCAGACTTCTCAGGGAACTTACTGGTCCCTGTTCTCTCTAAAGTCATTAGTCACCCTGGCCCCACAGAAAGCTTGAGTCAGAATTTTCCTTTATAGCCTTAGAGTTTTCATTGACTACATTAAGTAAGATTGGCGACTTGGAAGAAAACCTTGCATAAGAGGGTTAAAGGAATCTTGGTTTGGCTTGAACCAGATGTAATAATTTGTTTAGGTAGGGAATCTGAATGAAGAGTTTGTTTACTGTTCATAGATTTTTCCCCCACAAAAAAAGTCCAGAGAGTTAGAATTTAAATATTTGGTCTTTTTTTTAAGGAGGAAATTATAAGTGGATTATTTTCCTAAAATGTACTTTGAATGTCAGCTTTCTTTCTTTTTCTTCTCCCTTGTTCCTTTGCTTATTCATTTGTCATAAAAACACAGTATGGTTACCTTAAAAGAGAAACTATTTCAAAAAGTATAAAACTGAGACTGCAGTGCTCTTCATCACTGTAGTCACCTTGATCTTCACCTTTTAAAGCAAAACACAGTCATCAACTTGCTTTATGACTCAAAACAACTAAAGTATTTATTAGTACATATGTGTTATCAACTAATAACTACAAAATGACATAGCTACACATGGTTGCTAAAAATATTACAGATAGTTTGCTTTGTACAAGCCTACTCATACAGAAAAAGTGACAAATATATATTTGAGTAATATTTTATATATATTTGAAATAACATTCTACATTGTGATTAATGGTCATGTCTTGGAAGTTTAATATTGCCAAAGTCTCTTAAAAGTTCTATGTACTTGATTTTACAGATTCATGCTTTTTGAATGGTAGTAATAAAAATACAACATATCATAAATTTTGGAAAATTATGAGAGATCATACCAGTATTTTACAAGTCTTGCCCTACTTCTCAGTGATTTTGCGATGAGAATATTGTTTAAAAGTTTAAAATTACTGTACTTAAGAGAACTATAAAAAAAACAACAACAAAATGCTTCTAACCTGTGAGCCTCACTTACCCAAGGACAGATAACTTCCTGGAATGATAGAGACTGTTTTGAGAATTGCTTGCTCTCATACAAGCTGCATGTTTTTGTTGTAAAAAATTTTTCCCGGCCCGTTTTGGGTCCAGGAGGTTTGTGACCTGGCGCGCGCATGGCGGCAGTAGGAACCTGGTTCGTGGAGGCTTTTGTCCCCCAAAGAAATGAATCACATGCTTATATCCTTTAAACTGTTTGGCCCATATCTTAAGCACATTACTAGCTAGCTCTTTCATCTTAATTTAACCCATTTATCTTTCCACCACGTAGCCCACAGCCTGTGGCTCACCTGGATTCTTACATGCTGCTTCTTCGGGGGCGGCTGGATGGAGACTAGCTTAACTCCACCCTCCTTCTACTACTTGGCTGCCTCTGATTCTCCACCCACTTCTACAGTGCCGTGCATGGGCCAAAACAGTTCTTTATTTACATCATACAGAAAACATTCCACCACATGTTTTTACTTCTGTAAACAAGCTTGCTTGCCCAGATTACACATAGACAGGAAGTATGTCTTGCTGTGTACTTGCCCTGATTGCATGAAGGAGGGATGTAATAACCTTGTGAGTTCTGCCTTTATAAACCCTGACTAATTTTATTTGGAACTGCATTTGAGTGTGTTTTGGGGTGCAGTCCTGGCACCATGAGTATTCTTGCCAGTATCTGAATAAAGCTGCTTTGTTCAAATTTATTCATGGTCAGACTCGTGCATCTCTTAATGACCCATAACAATTTGCTTCTTGTGATCCTGTGATTTCTAGTGCTTTTCTGTGACCTGATTTCATTACCACAATAATCCTTGCAATTATTTGATAGTGGTATGCAATGAACATTTGTCACTGATAGTCATTCAATATATCACAACAAGGGATTTTAACATTTTTCTTTGAATATAGGCCTCAAACAAAATCTTTCAGGCTCTGTATTTTCTTTATGGAAATAATGAAAAGGCCAACAAATTGTGTTTTCACAAGTTGACTTGTCCCCTTCATTGCCCCAAACTAAATTGGCATAACAGCTAATATTTAGTATTATTATAAACAGCAGTGAGCAACCTCTATATCATATTATTTAGAATTCACATGTAATTTTGTTCCTAATTTTAATTACCATAGTAATTCTCTGATCAAATACCTTCCTAAAAGTAAGACACTGAGACATTTCTCCTGAGCTCTCAGGCCTGGCAACTGCACTCATCATCATTCAATCAATCTGTGTGTTTTTATTTGTACTCATAGCTTTGTGGGGTTCCTTTTAGATTCATAGTGCTGAGGAAAAAGAGTAATTAACAATGACAGAGATTTCTCTTACATGCGTCTGGCACCCATCTTCTGCTTCAAATAAACCCTAAAATGGTTAACAAATAGGAAAGAAAGACTTGTTGGTTCATTTTTTTGTTTCTCTCTTCATGTAGTTTGTACCATGCTGTGTCTTCTATTATATTATGCCAACTGAAAAGAATATTCCACATTAAACTTTGGAGATGCTCACAGAATATTCTTTACTATGGGGTACAAGTTTTTACCTAATTTCTCTCTAGCTGTCACCTGATTATGTTCATGTTTTGTGTTTGTTATTTTGTTTTCAATGCATTCTGACCAAAGTTACCCTCCCTCCACTACCCCCATCACTCCACCCACCTCCCCTCTCACTCAGATCCAATCCTTTCTTTCCCTTCAGAAAAGAGTAGGCCTTCCAGAGACAGCCAATGAACAAGGCATAACAAGATACAATATGATTAGGTACAACCCACAAAGGCTGCGTAAGACAACTTAATGGGTGGTAAAGGTTCCCAAGAGCAGGCAAAAGAGTCAGAGAGACCTCCATACCCACTTTTAGGAATGAGTGTGTACAGAACGTATGCAACCATAAAATATATGCAGTAGACCTAGTGCAGACCCATGCAGACTCCACGACTATTGTTTCAGCCTTTATGAGCTCCACTGGGCCCTACCTAGTTGATTATGTGGGCTGTGTTCTCATGGTATCCTTTGGCTCCCACAAGTAAATTAACTCTACCATTTTATGAAAATGTACTAACATCAGCACCTTTCATTCTAGTAAAAAGAAGACACCAGTTTTAACTCACAATACATTTGTTTTGGATGTTGAGACACTTTGTTCCCTTAAAGGACCATCAGGATATTGCTTTAATGTCCCTTTTATCAGAGTCTATAAACTCCACATTAAACTTTGGAGTGGTCTATACTCTCTAATATGAATGTGTCATCTTCTTTGCTTGTTTTCTAAGGCCGTATTTTAGTTTGTGTTCATGCAGAACGATACTATCTAAAATGACTCTTGCCACTTATACACTGACATTTAGAACTTACTCATATTTATTATGACTGGTTCTAATGTCAACTTTATACAAGAAGAAAGCCTTACCTGAACAATTGTACTGACTAGTGACGGGAGGCTCACTCACTGTGGGAACACCTTCTGGTAGCAGCACAGATAAAGAAGGGCTAACAAAGGAAGTTGATCTGACCTGCTTTTGTTTCCTTGGCCTTTCTACTTGTGACTGGGTTGATTTTCCACATTAAATGCTGCTTCTGTTCATTCCTTCCTGTCAGTAGAACCAGCTTACATCATTGAATAGAGAGCAAAGACTGTACAGCAGTGGTTCTCAACCTTTCTAGTACTGCAGCCCTTTAATAAGGTTTCTCATGTTGTGGGGACCACTAACCATAAAATTATTTTTGCTGCTCCTTTATAACTGTAATATTACTACTTGTATAAATCATAATATAAATATCTGGGTTTTCTGACAACCCCAGTGAAAGGGTTCTTTGAGCCCCTGGTCCCACCTCTGAAAGGCTCATGGCCCACAGATTGAGAACGACTACTCTACAGAAACTTCCCTGGCTCTGGGCATCTGCTCTGTGAACTGAGTGACTACTGGTGTGACTCCCCTGTGGACAGACAGATATTCTGGGACTTCCCTAAATGTTGAGGCCTAGTCTCAAGGACAAGTACTGAGTTCTTAATATCTGGGGTGTTATTTGTCTGCTGTTAGTATTTTGAATCTCACTTAATAAATTCTGATTTATGTTCATCCTTTTGTTTCTGTTCCTCTGTAGATACCTGGCTAAAGGAGTATTTCTACAATGAGAAAGAATTATGGAACCAGATCTAGAATTATTTCAGTATCAGAGAGCACCTAGAAATAGCTGTGTCCATTATAACATTGGATACAAAGATACATGACATGTACTGGAACATTGGGGTTAAATTATACAACATGAAAAACTAGAAACTAGAGGACCTATGATGCTAGCTCTAAGCATCCTAACGGACACTTAGCTACTATTTTCCCAAGGTTTTAGAGTACAATGTATTAAATTGTATCTCCTTGAAATTCTTTTTTTTTGTTTTTTGTTTTTTTTGTTTTTTTTGTTTTTTTTTCTGTTTTGCTTTATTTCATTTTTACAATGGAATTCTTAAAAGAAAAATATATGTTGTAGCCACAGGATCCTGAGTTAGAGATAAGCCTGGGCAACAATCCAAATTCAAGGACAACCTGAGTTACAAAGTATGAGGCTATCTAAAATACAGCAAAGCAGGCAGAAATGAAAAAGGAAGAATTATTTCCATTATAAGACCTGTTGTAGAAGGTTTCCTACACCCATTTGGGCCGGAGGTTCGGACCTGGCCCGCGTCTGCTTTTTCCCCCAAAGAAATGAATCAGACACTTATATTAACTTCCTACTGTTTGGCCCATGTCTCAAGCACATTACTAGCAAACTCTTTCATATTAAATGAACCCATTTCTATTAATCTGTCTGCCATGTGGCCTGGCCCGCGGCTCACCTGGATTCCTTACTTGTCTCTCTTCTTTGAGGGTCAGATGGAGACTGACTAACTCCACCCTCCTTTTACCTGTCTGTCCTCTGATTCTCTACCCACTTCTATGGTGCTCTACATAGGCCAAAACAATGCTTTATTTACAGCATACAGAGAACATTCCACCACACTTCCTCTTTTCTGTCTAATCAAAAAGGAAAGTTTCAATTTCCATATAGCAAAATTACAACAGAACAGCTCTCAAGCAGGAATTACAGTCACAATATCCAGTCTATTTGTATTTACAAAATTACAGAGAATATTCCATTATCTACCTTATCATTGTGAGTCTAAGGTTTAATATTATATCCTTCTGTGGTCTTTGATGTAGTTGAAGGTTTAATAATTATAGGTATAGCTTCTTGAAATTCTTAAGTTGAAGCCTAAATTCCCAATATGACTGTATTTGGATATAAGTTATATTACAGTAATTAAGGTTTTTTTTTTTTTAAAATCTAGTGTTACTGGTTTCCATATAAAAAGGGGAAGAGACACTGGGGATGCCTGTACACACAGAAAATGCCATCTATAAGCATTGCTAGAAGGCAACTTTATCTGTAGACCAAGAGGCCCTAACACCTTGATCTGAGACTTCTAGTCTCTACAACTATGATGAAACTAATTTTTTTAAACTAAACCAGCCAGCCTGTAGTATACTGTTATGATAGTCAATCTGTGATAGTTAGGAGGGGCTAACCATTTGTAAATTAATACTTTAGCATTTGAAATGCATTGTGTAATATAATCACCTTCATACGTGTAATATGAAGAGAAGAAAATTTATAGTTTGACATGTGAGTATGTAATAAAGATGATATAAGAGTTCTTTAACCATTGTGTTGAAAACAATGTAAGGTAAATCCAACCATAATAGGCCAGTATTTGCTCACATGTGTAATTCATAAGCATTCAAGACGCATATGGTTAAATATTCACTACTTCAAGGACACAACCAATAGAGCTCTCCCAAATGTTTGTTGTTACTTTGTATATAATATTATTGCTAGCCTATTGCAAAATTAGACAACATTAGATTAAATATCATAACTTGGAAACAAAACCCAAGGGACATAAATATATCTTTGACACATCATATTTTAAAACACAAAGCATAGTAAAATCAAGTACTTCTGGGATAAAATATTAGTTCTATGAGTTGCTGTGTGTTGTTACTAGGGACTTACGATTCTCATTCCAGACCTCAAAGTTTTGTTGTGGTTTCCCCTCAACAAACCAGACTTACATGACTGCTACAATTGTGTACTTATGTTTTTACTGTACTGATTCTGCTTTTATCATATCTTAGGATAAAAAAAACATATAGCTTGGCTTAGTGTTTTTCTTAGTTTGTACTTCTTACTGTGCTTTACAAAACAAAGCATTCAAAGCAATGAGGAAGCCAGGTTATAAAGCTTCAAACCTGAAAAAAAATCAATTGCTGACACATATAGAATGTGTTTTAAAATTAATTCTCTCCAAGATTTTTTGTTAGTCAAAGCTTGCATATTAATTTTATCTTGTATGAGGTACCTAGAAGGTTTTCTACCTCTACTGCCATGTAGAGAAAGAGTTTTGACCACTGCTTCTGTCTGTTTTCTTTTGAAAATACATTGAACTGAAGGGACTTATGCAGAAGTTCCTACTAGAATAGGTAGGAAGCTAAAAGGCAGACAAAATGAGGTCTTAACTCTTCTCTCACACCCAGTGTTGACTGGTTTGGCATCTGACTTCTATGTCTATGGAGGCTGAGATGCGAAGGGCAGTGTAAAAAGCACATGCACTTCACAGATTCTGTGCTTGGGGTAGAGTCTGGCAGAATCCCAAGCTCTTTTAGGGTGATTCTGATTCTACATCCTGGCATCTGTAAGAGTACTTCTACATGTGTATAAGACACACTGGCTATAAAACTATATGTGTTTTTATATATCTGAATGTTTTCATTTTGTTCCACCTCCAAGGATTTTCATCTTTCCACTGGGGCTCAGGTCTTGACCTCAAGCTACATATCCTAGAGTTCTTGCCAGGCTTCTAATTGATTCCACACTGAACCTGTAGCCTGGCCTTGGCTTCTTACTCTTTACACCTTTTATTGCTCTCAGCAAAAGTGAAACAATGAACTCCTGAGATTTCCACCCTGACACAAGTCTTTAAACCAGGCTGTAGAATAATACTATTGGGCACGATATAAGACCAAGGCCAAAGATATAATCCAGAGTTCTTAAAACCAGACTTTATTTACCAAGAATATATTCCAATTGCTAGTTTGCAGAGGATAATAAAGAGTTTTTGAAGTTCTGACAATCTAAATTAGTTTGTCTCAGACATCTGGAACAGGACTAAGCAATAACTTTAAAATTTTACGTCTTAAATTCAACAACGAGCTAAAATAAAATTAATAGTAATGCATCCAGACATTACTGATTGCTGCTGAGCAAAAGCATTTCATCCCAGGGCCTGCAGTTTTGTTGTCAATGATTATACTCTGTTGGCTCCAAAAACAAACACATTAAAAAAACCCCCCAAAACACCATGCTATTGCTATATTGTGGCTCTAGAAAAAAAAAGTTAATTTATAAATGATGAGTTTTCACTATGTAAACAGCAAATAACATCATTAGGCATAAGCTGAAATAAAAAAAATAACTGAGGAAAGTTTACTTCATAACCTCACAGTTTACATGGTTTAGGCTGTCTTCCTTAAAGGCTGTCATGATGCTAAGATCAAGAGAACGAAATAAAAAATTTACAAAACCACAAAATCCACCACTGTTCTTACTGAGATTTAGACATTTTTTCTTTGACAAATATTCTTTGATTTGGACTACTTTGTTTGAGAGTTCTCAATGTTTTTCAAAAGGGTAAACTTGTAGAGAGTTGTTCTCTGACAGTCTAAGATTATACATTTTCAAATAGGTGCCAGTGGCATACATAGAGAGTCAGTAGGCAGCTTGTGGGAGGCAGTTCTTTCCTTCCATTCTGTAAGTTCTGAGGTGTTGTGGGGTAATCTTTTTGTATACTGTGAAGATGTGTCTGTAGTCGGATTATATTCTGTTATATTTTAAATAATTTTCCTGCCTATTGGTTTAATAAAAAGTTGATTGGCTGAAGGCAGATAGGAAGTGTGGGTGGGGCTCCTAGACTAAGAAAACTTTGGGAACATCTCAGAGCGGAGATAGACGTGCCACAGATGCCAGAGAGAGCTGCCAGACAGACAGACGCCAGATGCCAGGAGATGACTCAAAGGAAAGAAGCTGAAATGCTGCTCTAAAAAAAGGTACCAAGCCGCGTGGTCGAACAGGATAAGAATAATGGGTTAGTTTAAGGGTAAAGAGTTAGCAAGCTATATGACTGAGCCTTTGGTCGATCAGTGTAAAAATTATATAAGTGTCTGTTTGATTCTGTGGGACTGCCACTGCCCAACTGCCAGTCAAACTTCTAGTCTAGGCCCAAAAGTCTGGACCAGAAACCTAATACAACATGTATCTCTGCCAAGACACTCTCTGGTTGGTTTAATAAAAAGCCAAACAGCCAATAGCTAGGCAGGAGAGGATAGGCAGGACTTCTGGGGAGATAGAGGAATTTGGGGGAAGAATCTGAGAGGCTGGGCATTTGCCAGTGAGAGGTGGAAAAATTACACTGTATTTAGGAAAAGTAACAAGCCACATGGAAGAATGTAGATAATTATAGATGGGTTAATTGAAGTTTTAATGGGAACACCCCTAAGCTAAAGCCAAATTTTTATTTTTAATAAAAATCTATGTGTCAGATAGAGCTAACTCAGAGCTATTGAGAGCTTACTCACTGTGAAATGACAGCTGAGGAACCTTCATAGAAATGAACTAAACCCTCTGAATGCAGACAGTGTGGCAGTTTGTGGAGCCTCTTACAGTCGGACCAGAGTTTATTCCTGATGCATGAACTCAGCCTTGATACTGGCGGCAGGAACTAGGACCTACCTCAACTGGATAAGCCAGACCAAACAGACTCACCTTGGGATTCTTTGCTCTCCCTGGGGATTAGATGGAAGAATGGGGGGGCAGCTAAAGGAAGACGAGGAGAAGGGGAAGAAAGGAAAGCAGTGGTGGGGATGGGAAAAAAAATTTTCTTTTTTATTATGAATAAAGTCACATTTTGTATTCGTGTATATCCTTATTCAAGGTCCCTTCCCCCCCACACCCTCACATCACTCTATCTTCTCCACATCTCCCCATCTCCTCCCCAGCATGGGCAGGAGGTACCAAGGTCCCAATGTCCTAATGTCCCAATGTCCCAATATTGCTCAGATCAGCTTCCACCCGTAACAATCCAGTTTTCTCTACCTAACATTGTGACTCAGTCAGGTATTCCTCTAGACGGAGGGGGATCCAAGGTGTCAGGCTAAGGTGATTTAGATCCCAAGTGTTCAGTGGTTGTGGTTTGCAGCTTGGAAATGCTTTGCTTTTGCTTTTTAGTATTGTTTAGTTTTGTTTAGAGTCCACTAATGAGTGAGTACATCGCCTGCTTATCCTTCTGGGTTAGAAATGCCTCACTCAGGAGGATATTCTCCAAATTCATTCATTTGCCTGCAAATTTTAGGATATCATGTTTTCTTACTACTAAGTAGTACTCCATTGTGTAGATGTACCACAGCTTGTTAATACATTCTTCAGTTGAGGGGCATCTAGGTTGTTACCAGGTTCTTTCTATTACAAATAATGCTGCTATGACATAGTTGAGCTAATGCCTTTGGAGTGAAAATGTGCAACTTTAGGGTATATGCCAGAAATGGTATTGCTGGATCCTTGGGGAGATTGATTCCCAATTTTCTGAGAAGTCACCATACTGCATTCCAGAGTGGCTGAACAAGCTTACACTCACAACAACAATGGAGGAGTGATCCCCTTGCCATACATCATCTCCAGCATAGGCTGTCATCTGTGTCTTTTATCTTAGCCAATCTCACAGGTGTCAGGTGGTATCTCAAAGTTGTTTTGATTTGTATTTCCCTGATGGCTAAAGACGATGAGTACTTTTTTCTAGTGCCTTTCTGCCATTTGTGATTCTTCTCTGAGAATTCCCTTTTCAGTTCTGAACCCCATTTTTTGATTGAGTTATTCAAGGTTTTGGACTCTAGATTCTTGAGTTCTTTATATATTTTAGAAATCAATCCTCTATCACTTGTAGGGTTGTTGAAAATCTTTTCTCATTTTGTAGGCTGTCGTTTTGCCTTATTGACAGTGTCCTTGGCTTTACAGAAGCTTCTCAGATTCATTAGATCCCACTTATTGATTGTTGATCTTAGTGTCTGTGCCAATGGTGTTTTATTTATGAAGTAGTCGCCTGTGCCAATTCATAGAAGGGTATTTCCCACTTTCTTTTCTATCAAGTTCAGAATGGCTGGGTTTATATTGAGGTCTTTGATCCACTTGAATTTGAGTTTTGTACAGGGTGACAGGCTTGGATCTATTTGTATTTTCTACACACTACCAACCAGCTATGCCAACACTATTTGTTAAAGATATTATCTTTTTTCCATTGAATATTTGGGGCCTCTTTGTCGAAGATCAGGTGTTCATAGGTTTTTGGGTTAATGGCTGGATCCTCAATTCTATCCATTGGTCCACAAGTCTGTTTTTATGCCAGTACCAGGCTGTTTTTATTACTGTAGCTCTATTGTACAACTTGAAGTTGGGATGGTGATGCTACCTGAGGTTCTTTTGTTGAGAAAAATTGTTTTGGCAATCCTGGCTTTCCTGTTATTCCAAGTGAAATTGAGTATTGTTCTTTCAAGGTCCAAAAAATATTGTATTGGGATATTAATAGGCAGTGCATGGAATCTATAGATTGCTTTTGGTAGAATTGCCATTTTTACATTTCCAGGAACCTATCCAGGAACATGGGAGAGCTTTCCATTTCCTGATATCCTCTTCAATTTCTTTCTTCAGTGATTTAAATTTTTTTTTTCAAATAGACCTATTACTTCTTTGGTTATAGCTACTCCAAGGTATTTAATGCTATTTGCAGCTATTATAAGGGTGATGTTTCCCTTATTTCTTTTTCAGCCCTATTATCTTTAGTGTACAGAAGGGCTACTGATTTCTTTGAGTTAACCTTGTATACTGCTATATTGCTGAAGGTATTGATCAGCTGTAGAAGTTCCCTAGTAGAATTTTGTGGGCCATTTATGTATACAATCATATCATCTGCTAATAAAGATAGTTTTACTTCTTCTTTTCCAATTTGTATTCCCTTAATCTCCTTTTGTTCTCTTATTGCTTTAGCTAAAACTTTGAGAACTATATTGAATAGATAAGAGGAGAGAGGACATTCTTGTCTAATTCTTGATTTTAGTGGGATTGCTTTGTGTTTTTCTCCACTAAGTTTGATGGTGGTTGTTGGCTTCTTATTATATTGAGATATTTTTCCTGTATTCCTGATCTGTCCAGAGCTTTTATGTTAAAGGAGTGTTGGATTTTGTCAAAAGCTTTTTCAGCATCTAAGGATATGATCATGTGATTTTTTTTCCTTTAATTTGTTTATATGTTGGATGACATTTCCGGTTTTTTGTATGTTGAACCATCTCTGCATTTCTGGGATAAAGCGTATTTGGTCATGGTGGATGATATTTTTTATATATTGTTTATACAGTTTGCCAGGATTTTGTTGAGAATTTTCGCATCAATATTCATGAGAGAAATCGGTCTGAAATTCTCCTTCTTTGTTGTGTCTTTGAGTGGCTTGGGTATTAGGGTAATTGTGGCCTCATACAAGGAATTTGGCAATATTCCTTCAGTTTCTACTGTGTGAAATAGTTTGTGGAGTAATGGTAGTAATTCTTCTTTGAATGTCTGGTAGAATTCTGCACTGAAACCATCTGGACCTGTGCTTTTTTTTGGGGGGGGGGTTAATGACAGCTTCAATTTCCTTAAGGGTTATAGGTCTGTTTAGGTAATTAATCTGTTCTTTTAATTTTGTAAATGGAACCTGTCCAAAAAGCTGTCCATTTCTTCTAGGTTTTCCATTTTTGTGGAATATAAATTTTCAAAGTATGATCTGATAATTCTCTAGATTTCCTGGGTTTTTTTTGTTATGTCCCCCTTTTCATTTCTGATTTTGTTGATTTGGATACTCTCTCTCTCTGCTTTTTGATTAGTTTGGATAAGAGTTTATCTATCTTGTTGACTTTCTCATAGAACCAATTCTTTGGTTCATTAATTCTTTATATTGTCCTTTGTGTTTCAAATGCATTGATTTCAGCTCTAAGTCTGATTATTTCCTGCCATCTACACCTTCTAGGTGAGTTTGCTTCTAATTATTCTAAGGATTTCAGCTGAGTTGTTAGGTCTCTAGTGTGGGATTTCTCTAGGTTTTTCATACAGGCATCTAGTGCTATGAATTTTCCTCTTAAGACTACTTTTATTGAGTCCCACCAGTTTGGGTACATTGTGGATTCATTTTCACTAAATTCTAGGTAGACTTTGATTTCTTTCTCAGTTTCTTCCTTGACCCAGAGGTGGTTCAGCTGAGTGATGTTTAGTTTCCATGAGTTAATAGGCTTTCTGTGAATTTTGGTGTTCTTGAACTCTAACTTTAGCCCTGGTGGTCCGATATGATACAAGGGATTATTTCCATTTTTTTGTATCTGGTGATACTTGCTTTACAACCAATTATGTGGTCAATTTTAGAGAAAGTTCGATAAGGAGCTGAGAAATATGTATATTCCTTTGCATTTGGGTGGAAGCTTCTGTAAATATTCATTAAATTCATTTGCATCATAACCTCTTTTAGACTCCTGATTTCTCTGTTGAGTCTTTGACTATTTGACCTATCCTGGGGTGAAAGTGGGGTATTGAAGTCTCCCGCTATTAAGGTGGGAGAACTGATTTGGGATTTGAGCTCTAGCCATGTTTCTTTTACATAGGTAGGTGCCCTTATATTAGGGGCAGAAATAATCAGGACTGAAATCTCCTCTTGACCAATTTTTCCTGTGATGAATAAGTAATGATCAACTTGGTCCCTTCTAATTGCTTTTAGCTTAAATTCTACTTTGTTAGATATTAGGATGGCAACCCCAGCTTGTTTCTTAGGATAATTTGGTTGGAAAATCTTTCCCAACCCTTTACTCTAAGCCTATGTCTGTCTTTAAGGTTGAGGTATGTTTCTTATAGGCAACAGAAAGATGGCTTCTATTTTGGTACCCATCTTGTTAGTGTGTGTCTTTTTATTGGTGAACTGATTCCATTGATATAAGAGATATTAGTGACCACTGCTTGATGTTTCCTGCTAATTTTGGTGGTAGCCTGTATGTATTTCATTTCTCTGGGCTTTTCTCTTGTGAGATTATTGAATGTTTGTGGTCATGGGTGTGTCTGGGATCCTTAGATTGGATTTTTTTCTCTAATGCTTTCTGGAGGGCCAGATTGGTAGATAGGTATTGTTTCAGTCTGACTTTGTCATGAAATATCTTGTTTACTCCATCTATAGTGATCGATAATTTTTCTGGGTAGAGTATTCTAGTTTGGCAGCCATGCTCTTTTAGCGTCTGTATAACTTCTGACCAAATGCTTCTAGCTTTCATCATTTCCATTGAATAGTCAGATGTTATTCTGATGGGTCTGCCTTTTTAGGTAATTTGGCCCTTTTCTTTGGCAGTTTTTAAAATATTTTCTTTGTTCAGTATGTTTTGTGGCTTGATTATTATGTGGCCTGCTGACTTTTTTGGTGGGTCATATCTATTTGGTGTTCTGTAAGCTTCTTGTATCTTTATAGGCATTTCCTTCTTCAAGTTAGAAAAATTTTCTTCTATGATTTTATCGAATACATTATCTGTGCCTTTGAGCTGGTATTCTTCTCCTTCTTCTATTCCTATTATTCTCAAGTTAGGACTTTTTATGGTGTCCCAGATTTCCTGAACATTTTGTGTTATGGCTTTTTTGGTTTTAGTATTTTCTTTTACTGATGTATCTATTTCAGCTATTGAGTCTTCCACTCCAGACATCTCTCTTCCATCTCTTGGTTTCTGTTGGTTATGCTTGTATCTGTAGTTCCAGCTTTTTTCTTCAGGTTTTCTATTTCCATCTTTGCCTCATTTTGTGCCTTTTTATTGCTGCTATTTCAGTTTTTAGTTCCTGGAATATTTCTTTTAGTTTTTGTTTTACCTTTTCTTGGTTTTCTTTTTTCAAGGATTTTTTTCATTTCTTTAGATATTTTGTTTGTATTTTCTTCTATTTCTTTAAAGGAATGTTTTATATCTTATTTGAAGGCTTCAATGATCTTCATAAAGGTGTTTTTTGGTGTTGTTTCCTTTTACTTCCTCTTCATTGCTCTGTTCAGGTCTTCTAGTGGTAGAACCACTAGTTTCTTCTGGAATTGCCTTGCTGTTCTTTACATTATGTGTATTTTTGCAATGGCACCTGCCCATGGCTTCAGTGGTTCACTATTAGGCATCTCCTAGTCAGATGTGGCAAGAGGGCTTGTGTGTCTCCTGTCTCCTCTGAGCAAGGGGTCTGCTTGATCTCTGACTGTGATCTGAGCAGGGATCTGAATTTCAAGGCCTCAGTTCTTCTCTGATGACTCAGTTTGCCCTGGATGTGGAGCTGGCCGTGCAATGTGCCCTCTTTTAGGTGTGGCTGGGGGAGCTCCTCATAGCCAAACCCTAGTCTTGTCTGCTAAGGAGTGTTTGGGGTCAAGCACCAAAGACTGATCCTGATCCTGGAACACAACTTTCTGGGCAGGGAATCTGGCACCGGGGCCTGCTCACCTCACCTTATCTCTGGACGAAGTCTGAATTTCAAAGTCTTTGTTGATGCAGTTGGAGGCCGGGTAAAAACTTTTTAAATAAAAAATTTACTTAAAACAAAAGTCTCTGTTTCATTATTTGGGAGCTGGTAGCCCAAAGAAAGTCTGGACAACATGGAAATCAAGTTCACTCAGGCCTTCAGACTTTGGCTATCAAGTGCTTTTGCCAACTGAGCCACCTCTCACAACCTTACTTTTATATATTATTACTCTAAGCTGCTCTTACTTTTTATATTTCTTATCAATGTGTAGTATTCATGCTCCTTCTATCACTGAAAACACAGGTCCTGTTTGCAAGATATTATTTTCATGGACTTGGGAAGTCAAGTATTACAGTATAGCTTCCTGTTTAGTGTTTTTATGGGATTCCTGAACATATGAATGAGTGGGTCTCTGAGTTTTGTTATCAATAAAGGAGAACTAGGTCACTAAGTTGTCCTTAAATTTGCCTGCTTTATTTGTATCCACAGTGATGTTTTTGTGTTACATGATTAGACTTGTCTATGATGGTGTGATATCTCCACTGTAGTGGCTCACAGAAGACTTTCTTCTATGAGAAAGTATGGGTATGAGATGGCTCAATCCCAATCATACAATATTAAGAAATGAGACCTGTTAAAAGTTTATTATAGCTCTGTTTTCAATAATGGAGTAATCAATTCATACAATCAATTGATTGATTAAGGTTTAACAGTAGGTTTACTGTAAAAACCAGATTGACTTTGTACATCACTCAGTCTCTATCTTTCATCATTAAGAACCATGCCATCTGAAAACTACCAAAAAGAAGACTATGAATAGAACTATCAGCCAAAATAGAGCACATTTT
The DNA here is from genome assembly GCA_004025045.1 of Sigmodon hispidus. Lineage (NCBI taxonomy): Eukaryota > Metazoa > Chordata > Mammalia > Rodentia > Cricetidae > Sigmodon > Sigmodon hispidus. The sequence goes on along the minus strand of PVIH01004733.1, from coordinate 105,693 downwards.
AAAATGACCTACCTGTTCTATACAATAGTGCTATTAGCAACAGAAAATGGATTCAGTTTAACAGCCCTAAATTCTCCTCTGTTTTGCCTCTTTATCCTTTCCCCGGGCCACTAACCAATCTTCTATTATCTTATTATTTTCCATTTTCTAGAGCATCATATCACTATGATAATAGAGTACATAGACTTTTTACATTCAGAAGCCGCCAATGCTATGCATTTAATTATCATTTATGTATTTTTATCGCTTGAAAAAATGTTTTAAAACATTGACAAATTTTTCCATTGTCTGGACATATCATAGTATATCCTTTTACATACTGGAGGCATATTTGTCTGTCTCAAATTCTGGCAATTGTAAATAATGTAGTTATTCATTGTCATTTTTGTTAGCATATCTCAAAATCATTTTTTTTCTAAATTTGATATTACACAATAATTATATCTTCTCCCTACTCTTTTCTCCCTTTGACTTCTTCCTTCAACAAAGATCTACTAATAATTAAGAATTGTTGGGAGGGAAAGAAATTGTCTTCTCCAGGGAAACCTAACCAGCTAGTTATCCAATGCTAAATGGTCAACTCTGAAAGCATATATACAAGTGTTAGCAGAAATATTCAACCCTGAAAGCTTAGATACAAATAATAGCATAAATATTTAATGTTAGTAATTGGAGGATGTCAATTCTATTCAGTGTGGTGAGGACTCATGTGCATTGTGACTTTGATACACAATTCTCTGACAAAAGATAAGGACACTCATAAGTAATGAGGTCACTGAAACTCTCACATCATTTGTGGATTAATAACTTTCTAAAGAGAGTGGACTACTACTAGTAGTGATCAATTGACTTTCTCTATGTCATGCATGAAAACGTACCTTTCCACCATGTCATAACCCAGCATAGCACACCACAACACCAAGAAAAAGTGGGAGAGGAAAGGAAACAGAACTTGAATGATTTTCTGTCTCTTTTAATATAGTTGAAGGGAAAGGAAAATTATTTGAAACAAATCAACCAAATAATCACCATTGTTAGTCTATTTAACAGAAAAATTAACCATTAAGAAAGGTAACAATTAGTTAGGTTAAGTGATTGATGATATAATACCATAATCATAACCTATGAAAAAATAATTAAAAGCTGGATTTCATTAAAATTATACATGGCTAATTCAGTAAATTGCTTGCTGCACAAGAATGAGGACCTGTGTTTAGATCTCTGGAACCCATGTACAGGTCATATGTGGTGCTGTATCCTTGTTACCCTTATACTGGGAAGGCAGAGCCAGACAAAGCCCTGGAGCTGCCTGGCCAGCCAGTCTAGCAAATCTGTGAGTTACAGTGAAAGGACCTGTGACAAAAGAAGGCAGAGAGCAAATAAAAAAGACACCATACACCAACCTTGAGCCTCCATATACTACATACATGTCCATATGCATGCATACTCCCACATATACATGCACAAACATACACATGTGCTACACACCTAAACTCACCTCCCCCCTCCATCTTTGAAAGACACAATGAAGATAATGCAATCAGTCAGATGGTGGTGGCACACATTTAATCCGAGCACTCAGGAGGCAGACACAGTAGGTTCTCTGTGGATTCAAGGCCAGCCTGCTTTACAGAGAGAGTTCCAAGGCAGCTAGGGTTATACAGGAAAGCCCTGTCTGGCTCTACCTTCCCAGTGTAAGGGTTACAAGGATTCTGCACCACATATGGTCTGTATATGGGTTCCAGAGATCTAAACACAGATCCTCATTCTTGTGCAGCAAGCAATTTACTGACTGAACCATGTATAATTTGAATGAAATCCAGCTTTTAATTACTTTTTCATAGGTTATGATTATGGTGTTGTGTCATCAATCACCTAACCTAACTAATATTATCTTTCTTAGTTAATTTTTCTGTTAAATAGACTAACAATGGTGATTATGTGGTTGATTAGCTTCAGATGATTTCCCTTTGCCTCTGACTACATTATAGGAGACAGAGAAAGTTACTCAAGTTCTGTTTTCTTTCCTCCCACATTTTTTAGAAGTGTCATTTCTACACTGTCAGCAGTTGGAAAATGTACACACTGTGTGGTTGCACTCAGCTCACATTTGTTTCTGATTCTGAATTGCATTTAAATATCATTACCATCAACTATTTCCTAGCCCAAAGCCTGTAGGAACAAAACCAATTGACTAATCCGTTCTGGTATTGGTCGGCACCGTACAAGAATATAAGGCATGTCTTGAGACTCTTGTTCATGTTATGTTATTTCGCCACTCTGGCACCAAAGTATGTGGAAATGTCTGAGCTCCACCAGCTTTTCTCCACTATACATTTTTTCTGTTATCCTGCCTGCCATTATTTGCTTAGCTTTAGATCCAACATATTTTATAGATGTTTCTTGGTAATATCATTCTCTGGGACTAAACTTTCTTTTTCCTGACTCTTTCATTGTATAGTTGTATTTTATTTTATAATTCAATCAAACTGTTTAGAAACATAAAGATTACTAAACTTTATTGTATTAGTGTACTTTATCATAAAAAACTTGAAAATAAGTAAAAATTTAAAACTAGCAATCATATACCTTAGTAGTTTTCACTGCTAATTAAATTATAAAACAATCAAAAATTATTTCAACATTTAATCTTTTTGTTTTGTAAAGAGAATTGATACACACTGAGATATATTTGTTGCTTTCTATTAACTGTTACCTAACTTTAAGTTAATTTTAAGGTAACATGCAAATAAATGAGTTTTATTGGGGTATTTTAATGCATATAGGTCGTTATCATTTGTTATATCTCACCCACTTCCTCAAGACAGTCCCTCAATCTCTTTTTATGCTGAAAGTTCCATATAGTTGAAATTCCACTATACTTTGTTTTTCTCCTTTTCCACTTTCTACTTCCAGGATCTATGCATATACATGCACACACACACACTCACATGCACACACACACACTCACATGCACACATGCATGCACACACAAGTATGTGCTCACACACATGCACACACACATGCACATGCATGTGCACACACATAATTATATTCAGATTTTACATCAGAAGGAATATATGCAGTATATTGTTTTTCTGAGTCTGACTTATTTCACTTAACATAAAGATTTAAAATTTTATATATTTTTCTGCAAATCTTTTATGATCTTGTTTATGACTGAATAAAATTCCCTTGTGTACATATATGGTATATTCTTTATGTTTCTCTCGTGACAGAAACCTAGGTTAGTTCTATCTCATTGCTATTTGAAACTATAATTCATTAAAAATGCTTATGGAAATATGTCTGTAGTATAATGACTTTGTGTCCTTTAGGTGTATACACAGCATGATGTAAGTGGGTAATATGGCAGTTTTGTGTTCAGGGGTTTTAAGACATCTTCACAATGACTTCTATAAGGCTGCACCAATTCACATTCCTCTCAGAAATGACTAAGCGTTCCCCCTTTCCCATACACTTACCAGCATTTGTTGTCATTTATTTTTCTCTTAAAAATAAAACTAAATTATTAAATATGTACAACTAACTGCTGCCCATGGTACCAGAAAAATATTCTTCATGCTCCCAGAGGAGAAAGGAAAACACTACCCCATCTACACACCTGTGAACTGTAACAGCGACCTGCTTAGAACATCTACTGTGCAGCAGTGACACAGTCAGAAATCATTTTACCAGTAAACTTTTGAAACCTGGTGTGTGCTGCATTTCAATGTCTCTGAATTGGGTGTTTTGTGGGGAGGCGATCTTTTGGAGATGTCATATTTGTCTTGCTTTTTCATGTTTCTTCTATTTCTTTGTTTTATGCAACTCTTGATTTGAATAGCTCTCTGTGGGTTTTTTTTCCCTATGAACTGAATTCTTCTTGAAGGCTAAGCCCCAGTACCACTTTTGAATAAGGCTTCATTTTCCCTCCCATGCACCAGGAAGGATCTGTGCTTCCCTTGGCTTGTGCACCCCCCCCCCTGCATTATCTGTTCATCCCATGGCAACCTTCAATATCCTATCACTGCTTTGTGAATTGAAGCTCCTTTTCTTTCTCATCAGTTTTGTTCTCATTCTGGGATCTCTTCTTCACCAGGTCCATATAAGCAGTATCTGTTCCACTTTCTTCCTAAGAAAATTTCCTACATATTTTATTTTTATTTTTAGTTGCAAAGGAGATTGATGTGGTGGGATTTTGTTGTTACATTGTAAATAATTGTCCCACTTACTGGTTTAATTGAAAAAATACTGATTGACTGAAGGCAGACAGCAAGTGTGGGTAGGGTTACTAGACTAAGAAAACTCTGGGAACATGCTGAGATGCCACAGAGATGCCAGGAGACACAGAGGAAAGAAGTTGAAATGCTGCTGAGAAAAGATACCAAGCTGTATGGCTGAACAAGATAAAAATCATGGGTTGAGTTAAGATGAAGGAGTTAGCAAGTTATATGCTTGGGCCCTAGGTCAATCAGCATAAAATTAATACAAGCATTTGTGTGATTATTTGGGCCTAAGTGACAGTGGGGCTGAGAGCAGATCCCAACTTCTGGGCTAGGCTCAAATGTCCAGGCCAGAAACCTCATAATAGAGATTGAGCCTAAAGGTCTCATGCACGCTATGTGAGTTCTCTGCCAGTTAGCAGAGAACTATCCACAATCTTCTTTCACTTCTTTCATTTGACATGGGTCCTATAAGTTGCCCATGCTGGCCTTGCATTTAAGCTCCTGGTATACCTGGGACTGCAGTTGGTCCTGCTTCATCTCATAGTTTTAAGTCATTTTTCACATTGAGAAAGTGTCATAGTCAGTGTTCTATTTCTGTGAAGAGATACCATGACTTTGGCAAATCTTATAAAGGAAAGCATTTAATCTGGGCTGGCTTACAGTTCAGAGGTTTAGTTTATTGTCATCATGACAAGAAGTATGGCAACATGCAGGCAGACATGATGCTGGAAATGTAGCTGAGAGTTCTTCATCTGAATCCACAGGAAGATGGAGTTACTGGGCTTGCCTTGAGCATTTGAAACACCAAAGCCCATTGCCCGGTGACACATTTCCTCCAACAATGCCACATCTCCTAATCACTGCCAAGTAGTGTCACTCTCTAATGATCAAACAGTCCAACTATGAGCCTATGGAGTGAATTCTTATTCAAACCACCACAGAAAGTTTTCTAGAATTGTTTTTAGAAATTTGCTGTGCTCTCCTATGTTATTTATTTGCCTTTATTGGATCTACTACAGTCTTTACTGAATCTAATTTGCCTCTTTTTCTAGCTATATATTTTCTCTTCACTACTATCACATATATTAAACCTTGGCTAAATTTAAAATGAACATTCTTTTCTCAGCCACCTTCAGATTTTTGGAAGGGACACATGAGAATATTTTATTTTATAAAATAGATAATTAATAAGGATGCAACATGTAAACATGTGCATTAACAGGTATATTAAGATATCCTTCCAGTGATCTCATGTTAGTGCATGTGTGTGCATGCACTGTTCTCTCACAAAATTAGGTTAGCCTATTATAGACCATTGTATAGTATACCATTGATTTTGTAATCTTAGTGAGTCTTTAGCATGTTTGGGTTTTTTTGTTTCTGTTTTTGTTTTGCAGGGCACTTCTATCTTGCCAACAGCTCACTTATTCTTACAGGTCCATCATCCATCATCTCTTTTTAATGGCACTTATCCTCACTATACAAAACCCATTCTTCTGACCTAACCCAAATCTAATAACATCATCTTGAGAACTAATATTTGAACATTTGAATACTGAGGACATACAAATATGCAATCTTGAGAACATCCTAACTCAGAAAGAAAAACAAACCTTATATATATGTATATATATACATATACATATATATGCTGCCATTGGTTTGTCTTATATCAATTTCTTATCTTTTGCTCATCTTCTTCTATTGAATTCAACTCTTTAGTTTTGATTTGTGAAATCATATTTTTAATTGTTGGGAATCTGAGCTCTTCTCAAAGACATCAATGCAACTTTATTTTTCATATTTTTTTCCATACTGTAGAATCTTCCAAGACCTTTTTTGCATATGCATGATGTTTATACATGCACTTGGAAGTCATTAAAGGGTATTTGGGCAGGTATGGTGGCTCACATCTGTACTTCTACTAATGAAGAGGTTCAGGAAGAAGTACTGCAAGCCCCAGGTCAGCCTGACCTGCAAGATAGGACCCTATCTCAAAACAAAGACATAACACTAACAAGAGCAAAAGCAAGAACAAATGCTCCATAACAAGAAGCATTTTAAGTATATTATGTGCTTTGTCATGTTTATCAGTCATGTCCCTAGTTTATAGACAAAAATTACTAAATTTATATTCAATGAAATGAACAGGTCTGTTTGCTGAATTGTTAAGTATAGATTGGATGTTTATATTTTTATTATTATTTTATTAGAGTAATCATTTCCTGCCATCAAATTTCCAACCCCTAACCTCTGAAGTTGTGAATATTTTTCCTTGCATGGCTATAGTGGCTAATCTTGGCTTCCAACTTGACTCCATCTAGAATAAACCAAAAAACTTAAGCAGTTGGGTATAGATGTGAGAGAAATTTTCTTGATTGGATCACTTGAAGGAGGAAGATCACAATAAGTCTGGGCCATATCTTCTGGTGGAAGGCATTGTAAAAGGACATAGAAGAAGAAAGCTTTTACTTTTTTGTCTGCTTGCTTTCATGCTCATTGGAAATATTATCCAATGCTGCTGAGGCATTTCTTTAACTTGTGTTTAAACCTAGATCTTCCGATTCCAAAACAGGCCAAAGTCCAGCTGAGACATTCATGGACTGAACAGGATGTTTAGTCTTTTCATGAATCAACCATTGCTGGAGTAGCCTATAAGTCACACTAGTAAATGCTTTTTAAACATACATACATAAACACACATATATAATGTATGTATATATGTCATGTGTTATATATACATGTCTTATATGTGTTTTATGTTATGTATACATCCATATATACATACACAATCTCTCTCTCTCTCTCTCTCTCTCTCTCTCTCTCTCTCTCTCTCTCTCTCTCTCTCTGTATGTGTGTGTTTGTGTATGTTTTAGTTAGGATTATTATTGTGATGAAACATGATGGTTAAAAGCAAGTTGTAAAGAAGAGGTTTTCATTTACTTATGCTTGCTCATCACTGCTCCTCACCAAAGGAAGTTATTCCGGGAACCTGGAGTTATAGCTCATGCAGAGGCCATGGAGAAGTGCTGCTTACTGACTTGCTCCTATGGCTTTCTCAGTGTGTGTTCTTCTAGAAACTGGAACTACTAATACAGAGACATCAGACATCCTGACTGGGCCCTCCCCCATCAATCTTCAATTAAGAAAATGCTCTGTAGGCTTCTGGTATTTTTTACTACTGATGTTCTCCCCCCAAATGACTCTAGATATAGCAAGTTGACATAAAACTAGCCAGGACAATATACATGCATACATAGATAATTACACATACACACATAGTCATGTACATGTTAATCTTATTAGTTCTCTGTCACAGAATCTTGATTACGACAGCAAATAAACCAAAACAAACCAACAATCCTTGCCTTTATGATTAAATTAAAGATCTCCAGATGGGAAGATTGTCTTAGATTATCTAGGTTGGCAAAATGTAGTTAAAAGTGTTTCTCTCAAACAAAGTGTAAGCAACGGAGCCACAAAATGATACAAGAACAGAAGCAGAAATAGAAATAAGCTTGTGCTGCTGTTTTGGAAGATGGGGTGTCCCAAGAAAAAAAACCAGAAACCCCTGCAACTAGAAAAAGTGAAGAATTAAACAGTCTTATCCAATATCTTCAGGGGGAAGGTAGGCGTGTCAAATTAGACTTCTGACCTTCAGAACTCAGGTATAATAAAATCACTTTTTAAGCTTGTGATAACTCCTTACAGAACCAGTAAAAAGACTCATATTATCAGTCTGTCACTGACTATGTGGTTTATCAGTTTTTCATTTGCTGTATAGAACTTCTGTTTTATTATCCCAGATTTACATTAAAATCTAGAGAGGTTGTATATATTATGTAATAAAGTGGAGCTCAGAATTACCACTCTTCTGTCCTTATCTTCCAAATGAAGTAGATATCATAATAAAATAGTTGCTGGAATGAGTTCTCTATTCCATTGCTCAAAATTACACACCCATGATATGATAAGATACAAGATATCGAGTTATTTTTTCTTCCAATAGATCATATAGACTAATACACTTGGCCAAAACCAATTAAATATATATGCTGAAGTAAGTCACTGTGCTTTCATTTGGTCTGTAGAATTGCATAGCTTAAATGTTTTCTGCATTCTGATCTGAGTAAACCATGAATAAACTGTTGAACATACTAAGTTTCTCATTAATTCATAGTCAAATCACCAAAACTATAGTACAAAAGTAAAATTAATGTTGTGCTATGATTGATCAGAGCTGACTTAAGGAAATTGAACACTATTAACACTATTGTGTTAGGAGAGTTTGCTAACTTGTGGCTCAAAGATAGGTATACATATGGTTTCCTACATCATATGATCAAATTTTTTTCAAAGGGATGATGGTCCTTTTGGATCCCAAGTTCAAAGGCTGTATGTGTGGCTTGTCAACATTTCGATGAAAGCTTTATTCATACAAAATAGACCATTATCTAATGTGCATGGAAACTCTGGGGGTGGTAAGGAGAAACTTCTTTACTGGGGAAAAGTAAATTTTGTTTTGGCTTCAATAGAGTATTTATTTCTCTTTGGACTCAAAACTATTCAGTGTATACAGCCCATTTGATCTGGGATAATGTTTAGTTTTTAGAATATTGTTAATATGAAATGGCACTAGTAATTCTTTGAATATAATTTTGTTATTAAGTAACACACACACATTTAAATACATTGTATTCTTTCCTTTTAGAGTTTATTTACCAAGAAGTACAACAATAGTTAAAGGGACCTTCATCCAATCCCTAGCCACCAAACAATGTTTCTAAAGTTATTTGGGATCTATATAGGCTACTATTTAATGTGCCAGTGGAATCAACTTTTTACTCTTGTTTCTTTTCCTTCTATTTCTTCCTATCAACCACCACATTTTTGTCACACTATAACCCCTGCTTTGTAAATGGTACAGGTTCAGGTGATGAAGATCCTTAGCTAATTTTGCAACCCTCTGTAGTCTGGAAGAATCTCAGCTAAGTGTATCCTGTTCTGACAGACCTCTGTAAAAAGTCTGTGTTGTGTGAAGCAAAGAAGACTGGAGCAGCAATATGTCTGTCTTAACTCTTCTACTGACCATGTGACCAAGCATGGATCTAACTCTCTAGTGAGGAGTGACAACATATGCATATGCGTTGTCATATCACATTGCCAACAGCTCAGGGAAACTGGTAGATCAAGAGTGTATATAAGCAGCATGGCTCTATAATGTGCTAGACAAGTGTAAGGCATTACTTGTGTTTGAGTCAGCTGTAGGTGATGTGAGACTCTTCATTTTGCCTGCATCAGGGCCTCATATCTCATGAAGGCAACAAACGCTTCTTCATTCACAGCCAGGAGTACAAGTCATCTTTAGAGACTGTGTTTTCCAGATAAATTACTCATTCATCCCACCTTTTCTCCTTCTTGCTATCTGAAGAAGTCACTACCCTGGAGATATGACCCTTGCCTTACCACACAAAGAGCTCTCCTTCCACAACCACATCTGAGGACACTGGAAAGCAGCGCATCCTCCCCAGGCTCATGCCCACTCATCTCATTGTCCACATGACACACCCATGGCAGCAACCTCCTTCTCCCTGTGGCCTCTTAAAAATGTTCCTATGTTTTGCAGATTTCATTGTCAGTATTCTCTGGGTGGAATATGCTCACAATGACTCTGTATGAATTCAAGAATTATTCATAAACAAGGAGATAGTAGTCACAATGTTAAAAATGAGGATTAAGTACAACTGTTCCGGTGTTCACTACCCAAGTAGGTCCTACTTGGGAGCTGGAATTTCAGAGAAAATAGAAGTGAAATTAAGAACTTTGAGAAAATGACTTCAAAGCTCTGAGGCCAGCCTTTTAGACAGGGAGGAAGTAACTAAAGTCATTTAAACCCAAAGGTCAAGTACTTAACAGTCTTCCGGCTGTTCCCTATCTGTATCAAAGAGAACAAGAAAATGGTTTTAGATATAGGGAATGGGATTTTAGATAGATATAAAGAATTTCTTAGTAATGTCATTTGTTAAATATTAGAAAAAGTTACAAAGAAAATTGTGAAATTTTCTTCCCTGGCAATCTTTCTGTATTAAGATAAATTCTGCCTGTGTCATATGTTCTAAACAAAGTTATCACAGTCATTTTCAAATGCCCATATGTTCTTTGCCAATTAAACAAAATAAACTAGAGCTTGAATAAATATTTATCACTTGTGATTGCTTCATTATATTTTAACAATTGGGGGAAAATTTTATCTTTTTGGTTATGGCAGATGTAAGGTTTGCCACCTTCACGGTCCAATTTATTAGGCATATTCATGCTATTTTATAACAATCTACACAATTTGTCTCAATAAATTTTCATCTTAAATTGAAACTCTGGACTCATAAAATAATAATTCCCATCACCTTCCATTACTGCCTCCAGTAATCACTATTATTATTTCTATTTCTATAAATTTAAGCTCTTTGGACATTTTAATGTTTGCCCTGAGTGACTTCCAGTTTCCCAAAATGAACCCTAATATATAGCAAGTCCCAACATTTTTTAAACAAAGCAAGGATATGAAGTCCTGTTCTGTCAGTCATATCCACCCAGTTACTTTACTCAGACACAAGATCCACAGAGCAGAAACAGGTGAGTAGCACCTTTTTGAGTAGGTCAAGGTAGCAGAAACTGGATGAGGTGACAGTGGCTGTCTGATGTGAATTGTAGGGGCTGTGAACCAGTTTGGTCTGGGGACAGCTTCTTCATTGTGTCTGAGAATATTTACTCAATCTTACCTTTTTGGCATTTTACAGTTCCTAACTATTACACAAACCACATTTACACAAGGCATCATGGTGATTTCATAACAATAGATGTAACCATGATTCACTATAGGTATATTCCAAAGTATGGTGGTTTTATGAATTTATCCTGTGCTATTTTCCTCTTTAATTTGACAAGATACCTGACAAAAGCAATGGGAGAGAAAAAGAATTTCCTTTGGTTTCCAGTTTCAGAATCATTTACTCCATCATGGCGAGAAAGGTATATCACAGGAAGCAGATGAACTGAACGTTCTTGTAGCAGCCTGGCCAAACCAGAAAGCAGAGAATTGGGCCAGAACAAGAGGTGGGTATAACTTTAAAAATCTCATTTTTTTTGTTAAGTCTGTTAGTTACACCTCGTGTCCCAAACATTCCATGACTTCCCAAAACAGTACCACAAGATAGGAGCCAAATGTCAGATACCTGAGTTCATAAGGGATAATTCACATGAAACATCACCCTTCTGTATAAACTGGCACCTCACACTTTCTCGACTCATAACTTAGTGACCCTTTGTTTTATTTGTATCCTCTGTCAGTCTTTTGGCTTAGATATGTGAGTGATATTCTCAGAAATCTATTATCACATTCACTCTTCACATCAGCCCTGTCAAATAGACAGACATGGATTTTTATTTTAACTATAAATATAATTTAAAATAATTTTATTATTATTAGTGTCAGTAAAAAATTATAGAATTAATATTGAAAAACAAATTTATCATCGTTCTCAAGTTCAGTTGTATTCTCTAACAAAAAAAGCCGCTAAAATTTTGTTTGTAATCAGAATCTGACTTCAGATCAAACTTTACATGGATGGAATGATTCCTCGAGCTTGGGTGCCTGTGCTATGAAGACCAAGAACACACTGCGCTATTGGCACCCTCTCTTGTCTTTATTGTTTTTGTTTGCAATACTGCTTTCTTTTTTAAGTTCTGGTTATTGTTGTGACTTCAAATTGTTTGTATCTTTTTCTTTCTTTCCTTCATTTATTCAGTTTTGAGTAGTTTCAACCGAGTTTGTAGCCTTTTCTATTCTTATTGATTTTTAAAATTTTTTCTCATACCCACCACTGCTCCCTCTCCTACCCCTTCTCCCAGTCCTCCCTCAGCCTCGCCCTACCCCACCTCAGAGACGGCAAGGAATCCCAAGGTGCGTCAGTTCTGTCTGGCATATCCAGTTGAGGTAGGACTGAGTCTCTTCCCCATGTATCAAGGGGTATTCAGGGTATAGGCTCTAAGAAGCCCATTTATGCACCAGGAATAAACTCTGTTCTGTGTGCAAGAGGCTCCACAAACTGGTTTGTGGCCCTTTCTATGTTAAAAAGGAAAGGAATATTAATATACTCTACCTTCTATTTCTCTTTCTTGTCTTCATTTGCTAACATTAAATACTGCATCATCAAAGATGTTTACATTTAATCTGAGATTAAAATTTAGCCCTCTTAGTTTGTTCGTAGCTCGATTACAAACTTCAGAAGTCAATAACAGTTTGTATGTTTTGCAAATATCTCAGTCTATTTTCTGTCACTGGAACAAATTTCCTGAAATTAACAACTCATATCAAGGAAAAGCTTAGTTTGGTTTTGGTTTCTGAAATTTAAGTTGGTGACCCTTGGCCTTGTTACTTTGGGTCTATGGCACCATAGTACCTCAAAGTTGGAGTATGCGTTGGAAGAAGCCTGCTTATTTTATGGTGTTCGGTTGGTAAAAAAGAGAGACAAAAAGAAGCAAAGGTACGAATAGCTCCTGCAAGGCTCTCCAACGACTTCACTTGTCTCTTAGTTTGGGTTACTATTTCTGTGAAGAAACACTATGACCACAGAAACTCTTATAAAGAAGATATTTAAGTGAGGTGGTTCCCTTGTAGTTTCAGAGGTTCAGTCCATTATCATCTTGATGAGGAACATGGCAGCAGGCAGGCAGACATGGTGTGGGAGCTGAGTGCTAAATCTTGCAGGCAACAGGAAGTGGACTGACATTCACACTGAGGGAAGCTTGAGCAAAAGACCTGAAAGCCCCCATTCCTACAGAGACACTCTTCCTCCAACAAGGCCACACCTCCTAATAGTGCCACTCCCTTTCTGGGTATTTTCTTTCAAACCACCACTGTACAAAGCTCCTAGAAGGACCTATTGCTTTTCCAAATAGTCACAGACTATTTCCAGAGTTTTAGAGGGCAAACTATATCAGACAATATACCTACTGTTTACTCTAGTGGTAAGAATCAATTTGATTCTCTTAATATTTGAGTCAAGACCATTCTAATACTTATTTATACAAGACTAGTGTTACAATCATGGTCAAATAGGTTATATTTTATTTATGTCATCAGTTAATTTAAATACCAAAATTTTGTCATAGGTTAGACCTTCATATTTATAATAATATCATTGGTATGTATAGTATGCCAGTATCTGTCACCACATTTTGGAATCCTACAAGTATTCTACATGAAGCTCTCTTGACTTTTCCAGTTCTAGGTATCATTGTTTAATGTGGACCTAATTATCCAATCTGGTTTAGCAGCACAGCACAGTGGTATTTGTATTTTTCTTCACTGCTCTCTTGGGATGGAACTTCCAATTTTTGGAATCTATATTATTTGTATAACTATCAATCTTGCATGTGCTTAAATATAATCTTAACTATGGCAATCAATATTTTTAGAATTCTATATTTTTCAAATGTCCTAATTTTCTTTTTTGTACATTGGTATTTGGTTTAATATGAAATTTTAATTTGTAAATTATTACTATTGCTTGTTGCATGTATTGGAGAGCCAGAAGGCAATCTCCAGAAGAATGTTTATTTGTTTTATAGTTTTTTTTAATAAGAGCAATGAGTCCATTGTGGCATGATGAAGGCATGTTGTCAAACAGAGGCATGTTAGTAGGAGCTCACTCTGTGAACCACATGCACAAAGCAGAAAGAGCAAGCTAGTGAATTCTTTTTAACCCCCAGTGATATACTTTCCTCATCAAGACTGCATCCCCTAAACCTCACAAACAGCACTCCCAACTGGGGACAAAGTACTTAAATGCTTGAGACTGTTGGAGACATTTTCTATTCAAACCACTACACTGGTGTTCTGAAATTCATTATATAATGATGATTGTAACAGACACATATTTTATGTACAGTGACACTTATATATTCAGGTTTGAACATTAATTCAGGGAATTTTTTATTACTTTTAAACCTTCATAATTTGTCTTTTATGTCACTTTTTCATATTTTATATTACTTTTCCTCTATTCTCTTTGATGCTTTCTCAATTTTATCTCTGACTCCCATTAAACTTTTTATTTTACTATTGTTTTTTCATCTCTAAAACCTCAGCTATATTGTTCTGCATTCATTTCATTTTATTATAGTAGGGAGACAATGACTTCTCACATCATGTCCAAGATTAAAATTAAAATCGAAGATAATTAAATTGATCATGGCTTCATCACTGAATAACTGCAAATCTTTGATTTCATATCACTTTTCTGTCCTCGGTTCCCATATCTATAAAATAGGAGTTTCAATAACACATAATTCATAAAATAGTTGTGTGAAAACATACACACACTACTCCCTCTACACACACACACACACACACACACACACACACACACACACACAGAGAGAGAGAGAGAGAGAGAGAGAGAGAGAGAGAGAGAGAGAGAGAGAGAGAGCCCTTGATACAAAGCCTGACACAAAATATATGTTATCAAGGTAATTTCTTGTTAAGTTGGTAACTTTTATTCTGTTTTCTTTGTTGGTTTGCTTGTTTTTTAACACAGAAGGTTTTTCTGTTTCATTGTTTTGTACTTGGACTTTCCAATACACATTTTGTTGCTGTTGTTGTTATCCAATCATTCTTCAGAATAATAAACCAGGCTCACTTCTTCTGATGCATTTTGTATGTCTCTCTTGTTGTTTTGTAGAAAGGTCTTTTCTTAAAAAGTGTCATCATAGCTTTGGAATTTCACCAACAATATTTTGCTTGTAGACAAAGGTATTTTGTAACCTGCCTCACGTTAATGTGAATCAACAGATTGACAGGCTATGCTTTCTCTAATTGTGAGAACAAAGAAGCTTGAAACTTGTGTACTCTGATTCTGAGGTTGTTTTGTTTTGTAGCTGGTGTAGAGACAAAGGTAATTGGTGGCTGTTCATTTCCAGTTCCTCATGTTTGTTTATTTCCACCTTGTGTCCTCCTTGTCAGCTTCACTTTTATGTCTACAGTGAGAAAGAAAGCCTTCGCTTCCTCTCTTCTTGTAGCATATGACATTCATTTTGTTCTACCCAATCTCATAATTTTATGTCTCAGAAATTTCAATTTCTCTCTCTCTCCAAATGTTGTTTTAATATCTGTTCTAATGTTAACCCTTTTCCTTCTGATTGCCTTTTTTGTTAATTCTATTTATTTTTGCTCTTTGGTAAAATCACTGGAATTTCCACAATTCCTGAGATGAAAGTGAGTTTATTGTTCATTCTACTTGTTTCAATGCAGAAGTAACATCACAAATAATATTGTTGGGATTACTGGAAAGTCTCAGTTCGTCATTCGTCCCTCTTCTTAATTCTGGAGTAACTAACAACAAAGATAGTAAACTTTCAGTTCCAGAAGAATGTGATCACACAGAAACAGTGATGACTGATCACTTCTCTGAAATGGAAAAAGAAAAGAGAAAGAACTGAGAAGTTCCACTGTATCTAATTGCAGCAATTAATTAAGCTACTTCCCTCCCAGGGAAAGTGAGAGTTAGAAATGCAGAGAAATCTTCCCTTCCACAGTCATAACACTGGACTCCCTAAGGCAAGACAGGAACTAACATGGCTCAGAAGGTCCAAAGCAATAATAGAGACAAAAGAGTTTTCTGCTTCTTAGGAATATGAAATATTTTGTCAGTTTTTCAAGCTTCCTGATATATATGGATTTTAGCACAGAAACTTTTTATTTTCTGATTTTCTCATCTCAGCCTGAGTTGCCTAAAAAGTTCACTCAATCCTTCTAAGTGCCCAGTAGTAAATCACAAGTGTCTGTGTTTCTTCTTGCCAGAAAAAGCACAAAGCTGAAAGGACTCCCTTGGGAGATGTCAGAGTTGTGAGTCTTCATGACCCTGCAGATGGCTAGTCTTTGGCGAAAGTGCATTCTATGTATGGATAGCTCCTGACGTATCATCCCTTACTAAATAGCTGCTGACAATGTTCAGCCATTTTCAGGAAGGATCTCAGGTTCTCTTCTTCTCATCTTGAGATTATTTCCTGAATAACAATCCCTGGCAGAACAGCAGGAACAGGAAGATATTAAATTGCTGGCACAGAGGAACTCCTTCCCTTCACCCAGTGATCCTATTAAAGCATCCCTCTAAAGGATCATGACCCTTTCCTGAAGGTTTTTGTAACATGTTTTTCTGTGCTTTTTGAAGAAAATAGGACCATTGCCTGAAATGATTTCCTAGTCTTTTGCCCTTCATAGCTTGAAAATGATAGAGTCAAAGTAAGCATACTATAGGTCATTCAGCAAAAAGCAAATGATGTTTGTGACCTGATGACCTGAATAGCTGAGGAACCCTTTTTTTCTACCTTTGTAGTATTTATAGAGCACCTCTGCAGCTTTGAGCAGTGTGCTCAGAACTGATTAGTAACCTACTTTTGAAGAACTCAGTCCACTGATGAGACAGAAAAACAAATCCTTAACTGTGAATTTGCATATCAGGATGTACTTTAGATGAATATGTGAGTAAATACTAGCTAGCAGATAATAGTAGCTTATCTACACAGTGTAAAGGGTACAGACAGAAAGGAAAATGGCACTGCACTGAATTTCCAAATCCAAAGACAAAGTTTTCACAGCGACAACAGGAAACAGAGTATAGCTGCTTCTTCTTGTCTGTACCCTTGGATTCAACCAATGGATTGAAAATACATTAAAAATTAAAAGCCTATACTGAACATATACAAATGTTTTTCCTTTATTTCCTAAACAATATAGTTGTGATGTCTGTTTATATAGTTGTATTATATCAAATAGAGTTTCTAGAGAAATAGAACTGGCAGAATATTAGGGGAGTTATTCGACTAGCATAAGCAATTGGAGTCTAAGTATAGGGGAACTGGATTCCGTTCCATTTTAAATAATTGTCCTGTCTACTGGTTTAATAAAAATGCTGATTGGTCAAAGGCAGACAGGAAGTGTGGGTGGGGCTACCAGACTAAGAAAATTCTGGGAACATCTCAGAGCAGAGATAGACTCCATGGCAATGTGACAGACATGATGAGGAGACACTAGCAGACTCAGAAAAAAGAAGTTGAAATGCTGCTCTAAGAAAAGGTACTGAGCCACATGGCTAAACAGGGTAAGAATAATGGGTTAGTTTAAGACTAAAGAGCTAGCAAGTTATATGCTGGGACCCTAGGTCAATCAGTGTAAAGTTAATATAAGCATGTGTTTGATTATTTGAGGTTAAGTGGGGCTGAGAGTGGGGCTGAACCTTGGGGCCAGGCCAGAACGTCCAGGCCAGAAACATAATACAACAGTTAACTATTTAATGAAGGGTAGTCTACATGATGGGTAGAAGACCAGAGAATTCACTAGATGCTCATTCCAAGAAGTATGGTACTTTAAAACAAGAAGGGTGAATACTATAGCCCAAACCTGGGGTTAAAGGCATTGAAGACACCTAGAGAGGCACTAGAGTGAGTCCATGATGATGGGTTAAAGAAGCTGGGTCTGATGTCCACAAGTAATGGCAGAAGCAGCAGGTAGGTGTACTTGCTCAGAAGGAATGCAGTTTGCACATACTGCCAGGCTTCTTCTTCTATTTTTCATTCTGTGAAGGCTCCTAGCTTATTGGATAGGGCCACCCAAGTCCAGGACAGGTTTTTCTTCCTCATTTTGTCCCATCTCTTAAAAGTATTTAGGATAAGAGCATTGTACATGAAAATCAAGACTATGATAATTATCCTTCATAAATAATTTATATCTGATTTGATGTATCTGAGATATACTCAGGTTACATACAAATGATGTGCTAATGTAAATGATAGACTTGAGCATCTGCAGGTTTGAGACTCTATAGAGTGGCACCCACCAACATCCTCACTTGGATACTGAATAATAAATATAATTGGAAAAAGTGGGATGAAAGAAGAAAACATGCTCAAAACATGGAACCATTTGAGATGGATCATGTGGATGACAGATGTTTAATGACCACAGATGAGGTCAGAGAATAAGTAGACTGCACAAAATTGCAGGAGCTTGAAATTGATCTTCTAGGCAAGTGATTTATGATCCATAGGAACTCACTTTGGTGACTTGTTCAAAAGGTGAGCTTGTGTGAGAAGCTGCTATAGAGCTTTTAGGGCCACAATTTAAGTAGAACTCAGGCCTAATAATGCATAGAAAATTCTGCTGTTGTTTAAGCAATGTGTTTTCCTTGCCTCAAACTGAACCATTCACTGTAACTTTTCACTTGAATGCTCTACCTGCATCCATTTCTAGCAAGTCATGAGTTTGAATCTCAGTTTCTTCGTCTGTAAAGTATGAGTTGTAACTTTTTAGATTAAATAATTAAATAAAGTAATACATATAGAGAGATTAGAGTAATGTTGGAGTATAATACATATTTAGTAAAGGTATCTGATAGTGAACAGATTAAATCAATAGGAGAAAGATGGAAGAGATCCAAGTGAGATAGGAAAAGATTTTTGAACAGCTGGATAATGATTGATTGTGAAGAAATGAAGAAAAAAACTAGAATTCACTGAGTATGTAAGCAGAGTCATGCATGAATAATGTCAACATTATTCACAAGTGTCATAATATGCCTATACTAATATTTAGAATAATGTTAGTACTTAAAACGTTTCACCTGGTGTACCTGTGTTAGAAACTGAGAAAACAAATGGTCTTTTAAATATATTTAAATCTGAGGCTTATAAGAAAAACAGAGCTAAATACAGGTTTTGGCATCGACCAAATTACAGGCAAAGTTTAGTGCCAAAAAATAGAAATTGTCAAAAAAGTGACCAAAATCAATTTACTCTTAGAAAATATTCCTGCAATTTGTCCCTTGATTATTTATGTGTTGAAACTTGGACTCCAGTGTGAACAGTAATGCTAAATTTGGAAGCTTAGTGAAAATTCTTAGGATACTGGAAGTACTACCCTAAAAGTGGATTTGCATGTATGGTGGTTTGATTAAGAGTGGTTTCAATATTCATGTATTTGAATGCTTAGTCATTAGAGAATGGAACTGTTTGTGAAGGATTAGGGGTATTAGGAGGTGCTGCCTTTTAGAGTAAATGTGGCCATGTTGGAGGAGATGTCTTGTTGGGGGCTTTGAAGTTTCAAAATTCTATACCAAGTTTCCTCTCTCTGTCTTTCTCTTTGTCTCTCTTTCTCTCTCTCTCTCTTCCTAGCTCACTCTTGCTCTCACTCTTTGCCTATCAATTAGGATGTAAAGCTTTCAACTACTGCTCCACCACCATGCCTGTCTGCTTCCCACAAGAATGATAATGGACTAATTGTCTAAAACTGTAAGCAAGCCCCCAATTAAATGCTCCCTTATAAAAATTGACTTGGTCATATTGTCTCTTCATAGCAATAGGACATTAAATAAGTGATAAATTGATAAAAGAGATAAAAAGAATGATCTATTGTTATGACAGACCTTATCATGCTGTAGTTTGTGCAATACCTGAAACTCGACCCCCAGAAAGACCACCAGAGACAGAAATGTCCAAAATGCATTAGCAAGGTTTATTGTCAGGGAGATACAAGCCAGGCAGGAAGCTTGTTCCCCTCATCTGCACTCGATGTGAGGTGCAAGGAAGAGCATCCCAAATTATACAAGCATTTTATAGGCAAAAACCATAAGGCAGGGTTACTTGGGGTCAAGGGTGCAAATGTGCTGCTGATTGGCTCCTGCTTAGGGGCTTAGAGACTTTTTGCAGCTTAACATTCCTGGACCCCACATGGGTGGTGTGGCCGATGGTTTTACTGCCTTAGGATTGGATCATCCAGGTGTCCTTAGATAGTGCTTAGCTTATTCTTTCTTGGAACTGGGCAAGCTCCTGTCAGGAATGTGAAACCAAACTCTATTTTACCTTTATAGTGCAAAATGGCTACTAGAGTACAAAGTGGGGTTTATTGAACTAAGTTTACTCTCTTCAGTTTGGAGGGATATGGGAAACTTTGGAACTTCAGAGTTGAAAAGCAGTTGGATGCTTTAAGTGGGGATTCCTGGGCCATCCTAGTAGGAACATGGAAGATGTTGGTGCTGAGTGTGATGTGCTCTGGTGGGGCCCTGCTCAACAGGTTTAGAGGGGAAGAATATTATCATCTGACCTAAAGAACATTCTTGAATATGGCTGCTTCTTTTCTTGTCTTGAAAATCTGCCTGAGGCTTCACTGAAGAGTTCTGGACTAATTTTATTGGCAGAGGAGATTTCAAGAGAGCCTAGTACTGACTGTGTCCTGTAGATTTTAGAGATCACTCTTATGCAAAACTACAGTGAGAGATGTGTGTGTGTGTGTGTGTGTGTGTGTGTGTGTGTGTGTGTGCATAAGTGGGGGGGGAGGAATAAGTAGAAATATAAATAGTAAAGTTTGAGGAGAAAAAAAAAGCAGCAGGAAATGCAATATTAGAACTAAGACCTGTGCTTAAAGAGGTAAAAAGTTTAAAGAAAGGCCTGATTGAAAATGGAATAGAAGAAGTGGTGCCCTCAGGACAAGACTCAAGCTGCAAAGCCTCCAACTTGTGAAAAAGACTTAAAAGCTAACTTACATAACAAAGGAAACCATGAAAAGAGAAAGCTGATGCAAATTAACTCAAGGAGGAGAACAAGTTCCAATTCTAGCAGTGTTGGACTCTAGAAGAACTTGGCACCTTCTGCCAGTCATTCTAAATTTAGATAAGAAGAATACAAGACAAAAAGAATACAAGAAAGAATTCAAGAAAGGGGTTATGGAATCTTCCTCTGAGGTGAAGGAAAGTCACTGAGGCCAGGCATTTCTCAGGGCAGTCCCTTGTGTGAAGCTGTGAAGGTGAAGTCTGGGTTGTACTGGTGACCCAATATGTTGGAGATGACAGAGCCCTGTGATGCCTTTCAAGGAGAGCTGCTAACAGGGCGTGGAATCAGTTCAAGGCCGAGAAGTATATTGTAGTCAACAATGCTGAAAGAAGTTGAAGACCTGAGAACTCCTTGACATCAGACATGGAGATGCAGAACTTGGACTTGTCCTGATGGGTTTGGTATTATTTTGTCCCAGTGTTTTCTTTCTATGCCTCATTTCCTCTCTTCTGAAATAGTAATATAATACATATTACTTGTATTACATTGTATGTTGGAAGTATGTAATTAACATTTTTGATTTTACAGGACTTATAGTTAAAAGATTTCCTTGAGTCTCAGAAGAGACTTTGAGATTCTAAACAATGTTAAGGGTGTGAAACACTATGAGGACTGTTTAATTTTAACTAAATGCATTTTGCATTATGCTATGACTACAAGATTCTGAGGGTCAGGGGTGGAATGTGCTGGTTTGAATGAGAATTGACCTTCATAGGCTCATATACTTAAGTGCTTTGTCACAAGGAGTGGGACTGTTAAAGAAATCATGGTATTTCTTCCCCCAAACTGTAACTACAACAACATCTCTTGCAATGACTTCTTGGGAAAGCAGGTGTTAATCCCACTGACTAAGAATAAGACCACTGCTGCAATTATAAAGCCAGATATGAAGAAAGCTTTAATTAAATCACACCAAGTAGATGGGATCATTCCCAGGTTCCTGGGGAAAAAGCCCAGAAGCAAGTATAGCAGGGGCTTAAAATGAAAACTCATAATTCATTACATTTCTCAGCAGGCCCAGTCATGGACAAGCATATATCCTAATGTATTTCCTGTCTATATACCTCCCATCCATATGTGACCAAAGACATCTGGGATAGATGAGTCGAACAAGCTTGTTTAGGGGAGTGAAAACACTTATAAACAACAGCATCCAGTATTTCAGGAACTATCTGTCCTTGGGCAAGGGGCTTGCTGATCAGAGGCATTTTTGTTTTAGGGATCTCTTAGGTATAGTAAATAAAACTTAAAATGTAACTTTGGTTCTTACACAGGTGGTTATAAAAAGCTGAGTATGACACCTTACTCCCTGGCTCTGATTGAAATGTTCCCCTGACAGTTTCTATGGTGCCCTCAATAGAGACAATGACGCACTGGTAAGACTTCCAGCATCTGTAACTAATAAAATCCTTTTCTTTATAGTCAATCTGTCTTGGGTGTTGTCTCTTTATTCAACATATTCTGGTAATTTTTCTTTTTTCTATTTTAAATTAATATTTTATCTTTAAAAATTGTATACCTTCTATAAAGAATTTTATATAAAGGTAGTTAGTGATTTTCTACTAGCAGCCTTTTCCTCTGAGAAGAAAATCTTAAATTGTCTCGCAATGGGACTTCAAACAAGAGATAAAATATATATGTATAAAATACATAAAATGCAATGCCTCCTTCTCCTCATCTTTGATAGCAGAACAAAGATAGCTTGAGTGGAGCTATCACAAGCTGACAGGTGGCTTTTGCTTTCTGGAGTAGGAGGGAGAAGGATATCTGGGCCCTTTGTGCCACTGATCCTTTGTAAAGGCAAGCTGGTATCAGGGTGCAAAGACTTTTCATGAATGGAAGCACAGACATTTTTCCTTCAGTCTTGGTTCTGCACAACCTGGAAGTTCAATATCAAAGTGATCGCCATGATACTGCCACACTACTGTCCTGCTCTTTCCTCTAAGGTAGAATAGTGGCATTGAAGCAGAGAGCTGCTGCATGTCCTTCCCAAGGACCAGGGACACTGAACTTCTCAGACAGAATCCAATTGAGAAAGGTTCTCCGTAATAACCCAGAGCAAGCTGTGCTGTGGTTTGGATTTGAAATGCCTCCCCATAGTTTATTTGTGGTACTGGTTCCCTTGCACTAGTGGTACTGTATCAAGAGGGTTAAGATGCTCCCTGGAAGTGAGAACTGACTACCAGGAGGTCCTTAAAAGGGTATATTCTAGCCTTGGTTCTATGTTACTATGGTGTTTTAGGATACAAATAGCTGTCTCCATACACTCTACCTGTCAATCATACATTTATACATATGCATCCCTGACATGATGGGCTGAAATAGCTCTGAAACCATGGAGCACACAAAACTTTCCTCCCTTTTTGCTGTCAAGCCTTTAAGTTATGGTGACAAAAAAGTGAACTAACACAGTATCTGTGTCATCATCGACTCTGTTTCTCTGTCTCTTTTTGTACCTGGGACTCCAATAGCAAGTAACTACTAGGCGTACCAGTTAGATGCAATATCTGTAGAGATACCAGCTGAACCTACCACTAGATTATATAAAGCTGTGGTGAAATTATCCAAAATTTGACAATAAAACATCTGTGGAGAAGCTATGTTGACTTCACCATTCCCACATGTTATAGTTTTCTCTTTGGGTATTTTCCTGAATTATTAATGGGAATCACTATGTAACATCTTTAGAGTTTTGTTTTAGAATTGAGTGCTATGTGTTGATCAAGGAGTACCTATTTTTTTTTTCTTAATGCCCATTTTTCCTGCTTTGGTGAAGAAAACTAGTTCAGTTTTGTCTTTTAGATTATTGGTCAATTTATGCACACATCTGGTTTATCTCAGCTCTGACATTTTATGTCCTGCTGGCTGCCTTCCACTTGACTTTGGCCTTAGCTCCTCATCTGTCCTCAGGTACTTTGTTCACGGTTGCCCTTCTCTGCATACAGACCTCTTAGTGCATGGACTCTTTAGCTGATG
Source organism: Sigmodon hispidus (assembly GCA_004025045.1). NCBI lineage: Eukaryota > Metazoa > Chordata > Mammalia > Rodentia > Cricetidae > Sigmodon > Sigmodon hispidus. The sequence goes on along the minus strand of PVIH01004733.1, from coordinate 81,826 downwards.
ACTCCTTAGAACGGGATGAAGTTGTTAGGAAGTTGTCTGCGTTCCCAAGAGACTTGCAGAAGACTCAGATATTCTTATGAGAGTTGCCATATATCACAGATTTCACCAGTCACGCACATGGTGAACTCTCCTATTGAAATTCTAGGAGATGCATCTAAGTATGCAAAGTTTAAAACAGACAATAAACAATAAACTTATGCAGTGTGAAAATTACTTCAAAACACTGAAAGATTTGGGCTATTGGTCATGAAAATGTATTGCATGGGCAATCTCAAATTTCCCTATGAACTGTTTTTAGATTGTAAGATTACTGCAGTGCCACCAAACACACTTCCTCAATACATGGTGAGAGGTGTGGTAGAGGGAACACTAGCCTCCAAAAAGATTTTTTTTAACTTTTGGGGTTTTCTTACTTGCTGACATAGAGGAAAAAAAGAAATCAAAATGACACCTCCTCATTCATTTTAAGTGTTACTCCACCACTGTGATTGGGACTGATTTATGTCTCTGTTAAGGCTTCAGACCATGCTCAGCAGCTCTGTGAACCTGGGCTGGAGAACTGTGTTAGATTAAAAACAAATGTCAGCAACGAAGCCATCCCAAGAGTTTTTTCCTCTCTCCAGGAACATTTCAGCCCAGATCCCATTCAAAGACATCACTGGATGTGTGGAATTTCTGACCTTTGGGCTCCTGTGGTGCATCATGTTATGTGAGGAAAGGAGACAGACGATTTTCTGTCACTCCACACAGTCTTTCTTCAAGTTAAATGGCATGTCTTCCACAGCTAACAAGAGAAAAATCAATCTTTGAAAAATAAATACCTTGAAGACAAAAGCTTTAATATCTGTAATTAACTCACATTTCTTATTAATGTTACTAAAAACTGACCTGAGCACTGTGTGTGTGTGTGTGTGTGTGTGTGTGTGTGTGTGTGTGTGTATGTTTGCATGTCTATGTGTTCATATGAAAGAAAAGGACTAAAGGTTAAAATAAGTTATAAGAAGATTTGTTTTATTTCCAGAAAAGATTAATTTGGGAAGTATTTCTTTGACACTTTGTTCATAATTAAAGTAATGCTTCATTTTCTGTTTTCTTTCAGTCACAACCTCCCATCATTTAGCCCGCTGACAGAAAAGTAACCTGAAATCCCATTAAAGCACGTAATTCTTTGTTAACAGAAATGAGAGAAGCAACGTGGCTTGCTGTGGGAACTCTTGCCTCCTCTGGGTCAGTTTAATGTCAGGGTCTTTGGCTGCAAAATCTGTTTCCTGCACTTTTACCCATACAGATAGCCACATCTTTCTAATAAAGACTATATTGTTGGAAATTATTGCCTGGGCACATTGCTCATTCAACAAATATGTTGCTAAGTTTTGTGTGAGATGAAGAGAACACATAGTAAATAAACATAGTAAGTGCTCCCTTCACCCAAAAAATTAACAAAATATAGCAATGACATATTTCTAAGTGTAGGCAAAAGCATCATAAACAAGAACTGGTCACACTAGAGTGCTTCCTTAGAGACATGTTTTCTACAGGGAGACTTCAATGGACTGAAAGTTTTTTCTTAGGAACTTTATAATCTGATCGAGGTCTGGTGCTAGCCAATGACATTTAATACAACAAATGCAGTGAAATGCTATATACAAGAGAGAGACAAGAAACTGGAAGAGAACTTACTAGGAGGAAGAGTGGTGAGAGAGAGGAACGGGGGTGGAGGGAACAACTGAATTTATTATATAAATGTGTAAAACCTCCAACAATAAAAAACAAGCAATGTAAAAACAACAAAACCTGAATGAGCAGAAACAGTGTGCATCTAGCAGAAGATGGCCCCTACATTGCAATGTTTGAGGAAATTCAAGTTGTGAGCAGATACTGTGATATAAGAAAGCAGTTTACACTTCATACATTCCCTGCACTTTCTGTCATATGGCTTTGAAGTTCTACTTAATAGAATTAGATTATATTTCTCTATTCAGTTGGAATCAGATTTCACCGTATCATTGGCTTTGAGCCATTAAAGCTGGAGAAAATGGCAATGGCCTCCACACTCATTGCATGTTTCTTCCTACACTTCAATGTTCTAGTGAACTGTAAGATGAGCAAAACCCAAAGAGCCTCTTTCTCTTTAGCCCAACCAATAATAAACACACATGGCACAGGTGACCCATAGCCTATTATGCAAAGCTGCTGGGATGGCCCCATTTTAGATCAGTTAATCTGTTACATGATGGGAGAGAGACCTTGGTAGATTGAAGCCAAAGAGGCCCATGGCAGGTATGAGAGAGACACACACTAGTAGACAGCTCACGTAGAGAATTTTATGAGGAGAAGGGAAGAAGGGACTCAGAGTCTATCTCTGGAGATAAGAGAGGAAGAGAGAAGAGATGGGGAGAAAAGGAAGAGGAAGAGGTTCAGACACTACCTCATGGGGAGAGAGAGAGATTTCGGGGGAGGAGTGTCTTTTGCAAGGGGATTTAGAGACTGCTCACAGAAACTATGCAGCCATGCAGTACACACATAGAGATTACATAGTGATACATGGCCTTAGGACCCTGGCATCTGCCTGGATGCTGACAATGCATGAGTGGCAGAAGAACCCAGGGCTGGCTAGATAGATGTCTGAATGCTAACACAATCTATAGCTGAGTTACCTACCACTGAATACTGCTTAGGTAAAGCATACAAATCTGACAAACAGAGCTTACTATTACATATAAATATACATACCCATAAATATCACACAATAAAGAGGAGGAAATACATCAAACTCATCAGTCCTATGACAATATTCTCACCTTAGCAGTATCTTCAAAGCTTCATATCTTGAAAGCAAAAGGAAAACTTGTAGTACATTTTGTTACATTGATCTGTTAGTAGAGTTGAATTTTAGATAAACAGGCCTTGGACATGTTATTCTCTAGAACAGTTTATGTGTGTGCAAAAAAATATTTTAAGAAAAAAATCAAGTGACATTCTAAAAAATCCAGCATTTTGTATGGAACAATCAGTTAGAAGTTGAGGTGACCTTCCTTTTTTATGCATATAGATCATGATGGTTGATCTCCTCTATCAACCTCTTTAGGTTATCGACACTAAGCTGTTTGGTGAAAAGCAAATCCAGATGTTGCTATGAAGATATATTTTTGGATGGGATTGATTAACATTTAAATTCTTAGACTTTAAATAGAAGATTTTTCTTTTGTATGTGGGTAGCCTTCACTCAATCAATTGAAATTATTAAGAACAAAAAACAAAGGAGTGGCTTCAGAGAGAAAAGATTCTAACCCCAGATTTCAGACAAAGGCAAATGCTTGACCTTAATCTGAGAATCCTCTTTTTCCTGTGAATAAAAGTGAATATATAGACCCAAGACTGTATAAGGTGCTGATGGCTAAGTACTAAATAAGATGCATATATAACCCCCTTAAGGCTCTCTGAACATTGTGCAAGATGTGGTAGAAAAATATGATAATCAATATGTAGGATGAACTGCTGTGAAAGCCACCTTCCAAGCATGACATAGTCATGTGTGGTAGTTTGAAAGAAAATGTCCCCCCATTGGAAGTGGCACTATTGGGAGGTGTGACTTTGTTGGAGTAGGTATGGCCTTGTTGGAGGAAGTATGTCACTGTGGAAGCAGGCTTTGAGGTCTCCTATCCTCAAATTATTCAGTGTGGCACTGAGTTCACTTTCTGCTGTCTGTAGATCAAGATGTGGAACTCTCAATTTCTTCTCCGACACCATGTCTGCCTGCATGCCAGCTGCCATGATGATAATAACTAAACCTCTGAACTGTAAGCCAGCCCCAATTAAATGCTTTATAACAACTGTCATAGTGTCTCTTAACAGAAATAAAAAACCCTAAGACAACAAGACAATCCTGAACTTACAAAAGTTCTCTATTCACATTGAGCCCACACAATTCAGTCCCCCAGCAGTCAGCTAGATGTGAGGAAAGAGCTCACCTGGGTCTAGAATTTAGTAATTTGTTGGCAAATGACTGATGCCAGGAAGGTGATAAGGTAGAATATCTAATTATGTGTCAACTAATGAGGACACCAAGTTCTACTAGACAACTATGTTACACAGATAGACTTAGTAAATCTCTGGAATGCAAACAAAAATAATTATTATGTAGAAAAGATTTATAAGTAAAAAGTAGGACTGGAATTGAGAAAAAGGAATTAAGAGAAAATATGGAGAAAGTAACCATAGTATACTATATACATGAAGAAAACTGTCAACAACCAAAACTTATGTTAAAAAATCTCTTTCCTTGGTTAGCAGCCTACTCATTCAGCCTTCAGTGTTTGCACATTCTTGACTCCTAGACATATGAACCATTTCTTTTGAATCTCACTTTTTTTTTTTTAGCTAGCTTTACATCTCTATTTTTTATGAGTGCTGTTTATAGCAAGGGGAATAAGATCAATATTTAAATATCACTTTAAAAATTACCTAATGTCTCTTTTGGTCACATACCAAACACCTTTGATGGACATTTTAGAAGGATGTTCACTCAACAGTAACTTTAGGGATGACACTAGGCTGTTTTTGGTACAGGAGGCAGAATTTTAAGGTTGTTTCTAGATTCTTGCTCTGAGATATGCATATCTTATGTGTAATTTCTCCTTGAGTGTTACATGGATCAAATGCATTAATGAAGAGCTGCAAGTCACCAATAACAATAGAAGAACTTCTCTTTTTGGAGTCATTTAACCAAGAGTAAGTCCAGATTTAAAATCTCTACTTCATTATCCCTATATCTCTTGTCTGATGTGGGATGTCTTTCTAATGTTGTGAATATCATTGGTTAATAAAGGTATTGTTTTGGTTTATGGCAGAGCAGTTTAGAACAAGCAGGAAATAGACACAGAGGAAGGAGGGAGGAGTCAAAGAGATGCAATCAAGCCGCTCAAAAAGCAAAAATAATGTGGTACAGTAAGCCATGAGCCATGTGGCAAGACAGATTAATAGAAATGGATTAAGATGTGAAATCTAGCTAGCAATATGCCTGAACAGCATGTAATTACTATAAATGTCTGACTCATTTGGGGTTAAGTGGCAGCAGAGCTGTTGGCGGGGTCACGACCTTGGGCCAGACAATTCAGAAATTTATCACTACACTTGTCCTCTGTCTGTTGCGTAAATTTGAATCTGTGCTTGCCTGAAGTATGTCTTGTAACTCTGTCTGTTCTCATGTCTGTCTCGGTCTATGTGTGTCTGTCCCTTACAAAAGATTTTTCCCTGTATTTATTGAATGGCATAGAAAGAATCACTTGGAGGAAGAAATGGAATAATTTGCATGAATTTTAAACAGAATTTTACAATGGATTAAGTCAATGGCTCCATCTTATTCCAACTGACACAGATAACTAATTCTATTTTTTTCATCAGCCAATATCCATAAATGTTGGATTCTACCATTAGGATAGGTTTTAGAAGGTTATCTTTGACCTCCACGTTTGCAGCTTTCAGCAAATGATACACATGCATTGATCTTCCTCCAAGCTATGAAAAAGTATGTGAGGGTTCTGGGACCAGGTTCTGTCTGTGGTGTGTGTCTCACCAAAAAATTGGAAGAGATGAACAAATCTTTGATAGAAAACCAAGAAAAGGTAAACCAAAAAATGAAGAAACATGCCAGGAACTAAAAACTGAAAGAGAAGCAATAAAAAAAATACAAAATGGGGCAAAGATGGAAATAAAAAACGTGAAGATAAAAGCTGGAACTACAGATACAAGCATCACCAAGAGAATCCAAGAGATGAAACAGAGACTCTCTGAAGTGGAAGACTCAGTAGCTCAAATAAATATTTCAGTCAAAGAAAATACTAAAACCAAAAAAGCCATAACACAAAATGTTCAGGAAATCTGAGACACTATGAAAAGACATAACCTGAGAATAACAGAAATAGAAGAAGGAGAAGAATACCAGCTCAAAGGCACAGATAATTTATTAAATAAAATCATAGAAGAAAACTTCCATAACTTGAGACGAAAATGCCTATAAAGATACAAGAAGCTCATAGAACACCAAATAGATATGACCCCCCAAAATATCAGCATGCCTCATAATAATCAAGTCATAAAACATACAAACAAAGAAAAAATTTTAAGAGCTGCAAGAGAAAAGGACCAACTTACTTATAAAGGCAGACTCATTAGAATAACTCCTGAATATTCAATGTAAACAATGAAAGCTAGAAGGGCTTGGTCAGAAGTTACAAAAATGCTAAAAGTACACGGCTGCCAAACTAGAATACTATACCCTGCAAAATTATCAATAACCATAGATGGAGTAAACAAGATATTTCACGACAAAGTCAGACTGAAACAATACCTATCTACCAATCCGGCCTTCCAGAAAGCATTAGAGAAAAAACTACAACCTAAAGAACCCAGATACACCCATGAAACCACAAACATTAAATAATCTCACAGAAGAAAAGCCCAGAGAAAGGAAATACATACAAGCTACCATCAAAATTAGAAGGAAACATAAATCAGTGGTCACTAATGTTTCTTATATCAATGGACTCAACTCACCTATAAAAAGACACACACTAACAAGATGAACACAAAAATAGAAGCCATCCTTCTCTTGCCTACAAGAAACACATCTCAACCACAAAGACAGACGTAGGCTCAGAGTAAAGGGTTGGAAAAAGATTTTTCAGTCAAATGGTCCTAAGAAACAAGCTGGGGTTGCCATCCTAATATCTAACAAAGTAGACTTTAAGATAAAAGCAATTAAAAGAAACGAAGTTGGTCATTATTTATTCAACACAGGAAAAATTGGTCAAGAGGAGATTTCAATTCTGAATATTTATGCCCCTAATATAAGGGCACCTGTCTATGCAAAAGAAAAACTGCTGAAGCTCAAATTCCACATCAATTCTCACATAAAAATAGTGGGAGACTTCAATACCCCACTTTCAACCCTGGATAGGTTAACCAGACAGAGACTCAACAGAGAAATAAGGAATCTAACAGAGATTATGATGCCAATGGATTTAATAGATATCTACAGAAGCTTCCACCCAAATGCAAAGGGATGTACATATTTCTCAGCTCCTCATGGAACTTTCTCTAAAATTGACCACATAATTGATCATAAAGCAAATATCAACAGATACAAAAAAATGAAAATAATCCCTTGTAACATGTCAAACCACCAGGACCTAAAGTTAAAGTTCAACAACATCAAAAAATCAAAAAAAAGCCTACCAGCTCATGGAAACTAAACATCACTCAGCTGAACCATGACTGGGTCAAGGAAGAAATTAGAAAGAAAACAAAGTCTTTCTAGAATTTAATGAAAATGAATGCACAAGGTACCCAAACTTGTGGGACACAATGAAAGCAGTCTTAAGAGGAATATTCATAGCACTAGATGCCTATATGAAAAACCTAGAGAAATCCCAACTAGAGAACTAACAGTACAGCTAAAAGCCTTAGAAGAATTAGAAGCAAACTCACCTAGAAGGTGTAGACAGCAAGAAATAATCAGACTTAGAGCTGAAATCAATACAATTGAAACAAAAAGAACAATACAAAGAATCAATGAATCAAAGAGTTGGTTCTTTGAGAAAATCAACAAGATAGATAAGCCCTTATCCAAACTAATCAAAGAGCAGAGAGAGAGTTTCTCAATCAACAAAATCAAAAATGAAAAGGGGGACATAACAACAGACCCCCGGAAATACAGAGAATTATCAGGTCATACTTTAAAAATCTGTATTCCACAAAAATGGAAAACCTAGAAGAAATGGACAGCTTTCTGGACAGATACCATCTACCAAAATTAAATGAAAATCAGATTAATTACCTAAACAGGCCTATAACCCTTAAGGAAATTGAAGTTGTCATTAAAAGCCTCCCCAAAAATAAAAGCCCTGGTCCAGATGGTTTCAGTGCAGAATTCTACCAGACATTCAAAGAAGAATTACTACCATTACTCCTCAAACTATTTCACACATTAGAAACTGAAGGAATATTGCCAAATTCCTTTTATGAGGCCACAACTACTCTAATACCCAAGCCACTCAAAGACACAACAAAGAAGGAGAATTACAGACCAATTTCCCTCATGAATATGGATGTTACAATTCTCAACAAAATTTTGGCACACTGTATACAACAATATGTAAAAAATATCATCCACCATGAACAAGTAGGTGTTATCCCAGAAATGCAGGGTTGGTTTAACATACAAAAAAACCGTAAACATTATCTATCATATAAACAAACTAAAGGAACAAAACCACATGATCATATCCTTAGCTTCTGAAAAAGCCTTTGACAAAATCCAACACTCATGTATGATGAAAGCTCTGGAGAGATCAGGAATATAGGGACAATATCTCAATATAATAAAGGCGATCTATATGAAGCTGACAGCCAGCACCAGACTTAAAGGAGAAAAACTCAAAGCAATCTCACTAAAATCAGGAACTAGACAAGGATTTCCTCTCTCTCTTTATCCAATATAGTTCTCAAACTTTTAGCTAAAGCAATAAGAGAAGAAAAGGAGATTAAGGGGATACAATTTGGAAAAGAAGAATTGAAACTATCTCTGTTTGCAGATGATATGATTGTATACATAAGTGACCTACAAAATTCTTCCAAGGAAATTTTATGCCTGATAAACACCTTCAGCAATGTCGCAGGGTACAAAATTAACTCATAGAAATTAGTAGCCCTTCTATACACTAAAGATAGAAGGGCTGAAAAACTAATAAGGGAAACATCACCCTTTATAATTGCTACAAATAGTATTAAATACCTTGGAGTAATTATAACTAAAGAAGTAACAGATGTGTTTGACACAAATTTTAAATCACTGAAGAAAGAAATTGAAGAGAATATCAGAAAATGGAAAGCTCTCCCATGTTTCTGGTTAGGTAGGATCAATATAGTAAAAATGGCAATTCTACCAAAAGTAATCTGCAGATTCAATGCAATGTCCATCAAAATCCCAACACAATTTTACAGACCTTGAAAAAATAATACTCAATTTCATTTGGAATAAAAGGAAAGCCTGGATTGTCAAAACAATTTTGCTCAACAAAAGTACCTCGGGATGCATCACCATCTCTGACTTCAAGTTGTACTATAGAGCTACAGTAATAAAAACAGCCTGGTACTGGCATAAAAACAGATTTGTGAATCAATGGAATAGAATTGAGGATCCAGACATTAACCCAAAAACCTATGAACAACTGATCTTAGACAAAGAGGCCCAAAAGTATTCAATGGAAACAAGTATCTTTAATAAGCAGTGTTGGCATAGCTGGATGGTAATGTGTAGAAAAATGCAAATAGATCCAAGCCTGTCAACCTGCACAAAACTCAAATCCAAGTGGATCAAAGACCTCAGCATAAACCCAGCCACTTTAAACTTGATAGAAAAGAAAGTGGGATATACGCTTCTTTGAAATGGCACAGGCGACCACTTCCTAAATATAACACCAGTGGCACAGGCACTAAAATCAACAATCAATAAGTGGGATCTCCTGAAGCTGAGAAGATTCTGTAAAGCCAAGGACACTGTCAATAGGACAAAACGACAGACTACAGAATGGGAAAAGATTTTCACCAACCCTACAAGTGATGGAGGACTGATCTCTAACATATATAAAGAACTCAAGAATCTAGAGCCCAAAACCTTGAATAACACAATCAAAAAATGGAGTTCAGATCTAAAAAGGGAATTCTCAGCAGAATTACGAATGGCTGAAGGCATCTGAAAAAGTGCTCATCATCTTTAGCCTTCAGAGAAATGCAAATCAAAACAACTTTGACATACCACCTGACACCTGTCAGATTGGCTAAGATTAAAGACACAGATAACAGCCTGTGCTGGAGAAGTTGCAGAGCAAGGGAACACTCCTCCATTGTTGGTGGGAGTGTAAGCTTGTTCAGCCACTCTGGAATGCAGTATGGCAGTTTCTCAGAAAAATGAGAATCATTCTCCCCATGGACCCAGCAATACCACTTCTGGGTGTATACCCTAAAGACACACAGTCGCACTCCAATGGCATTAGCTCAACTATGTTCATAGCAGAATTATTCATAATAGCAAGATCCTGGAAACCACCTAGATGCCCCTCAACTGAAGAATGGATTAACAAACTGTGTTACATCTACACAATGGTGTACTACTCAGCACTAAGAAGAAATGATATCCTAAAATTTGCAGACAAATAGATGGATTTGGAGAATATCCTCCTGAATGAGGTATCACAAACTCAGAAAGATAAGCAGGGGGTGTCCTCTCTCTTTAGTGGACTCTAAACAAAAACAAAAAAAGAGGGTGGAAGCAAAGCATGCCCAAGCTGCAAACCACAACCAATGAAGAGCTTGGGATCAGAAACATTTTGGACTGACTCCTAGGATTCCATACCTGGATCCTAGGAGTTTTTAAGTTTAAAGGCTGTCTATTGCTAAACACCTTTTTGCTTAGGGGAGGTCAGACTTCTATTATGTCATCTACTGACTGGATAGCTGTTTAAGCCCATTAATCCCTCCTTGTCTAGGTAAGTTTGTTGTTTTGTTGTTGAGAGTAAATCTCCCTATGCAGTCTTTGACTGGCCTGAAAGTTGCTATGATGATTTTCAGGAAAGGAGTGAGAAGAAAGAAGGAAATATTCAAATGTTTGTATTTGTGTATCCTATATGTACTAGTCCTTTCCAGCTGATGTTTAATAAATCTGCCTTTAAATAATATTCTTTATCTTTTATTTTAAAGACTTCACAGGCAAAACAACATCTTAAAGCTGAAGAATTATATTTAAATAATTAAAGACAAAGTCAAACTAGAAATCTTCTCATGGGTTTTCTAAGTATCTCTAATCAAAGAGGGTTTTTGAACTTCTTCTTCCTCTTCTTCTTCTTCTTCTTCTTCTTCTTCTTCTTCTTCTTCTTCTTCTTCTTCCTCTTCTTCAGTATCCATAGATTTCTCAGTTTCCTTCATCATTTTGTAGGGACAAATACTTTAAATGTCAATCATGTGTGCCACAGGATAGTACGACTCCAATTCAGATTTAACCTTACATTTGTCGAGGAGACACTGCTGTGTATTTCACTCTGCATCTGCTACAACACTACCCATTTAGTTTTAAATTTCTTTAAATGAAGAAGCATTGCACAAATTCTGAATGGGGAAAAGAAAATAATGTGGCATGATGAAATATCAAATTAGAAAAATTAACAAAACATCTGATGCAGGTGATTGATAACATCATTTAATCAATCTAGTTGGTGTTCTTTTACAGAATTACCTTCACCTTTGGAAATTCAGGTACTGTTATCTGTCACTCCCCAAAAAAGGAAAAAATATATTGAATACTTTTATTGAACAGAATCTTTTTAGTAACTTATGTTATTAAAAAACTTTAGCCTTGGGTATTTTCATACTATCAATTTTATCAACTGACTTTTTATGGTTTTATAGTAATGGTTGAGTAAATTTTTTGTTGTAGAATATTATTTTAATATGTATTAAATTTGTTTATGCTTTAAAATATTTCCTTAATGATGCAAAGATGTTTGTTATTATCTTTTATGTTATATTTGTTTAACTCTGTAAAGCTGTGTTACTTTGCTTGCCTAAAACATCTGATAGTCTAATAAAGAGGTGAACAGCCAATAGCAAGGCAGAAGAAAGAATATGTGGTGCTGGCAGGCAGAGAGAATAAATAACAGAAAAACTCTGGAAGAAAGTAAAAGAGATGAAGGAGTGGGAAAAGAGGGGGCAGCTACACAGTTAGACAGTCAGACATGAGATAAGAAGGAAAGAAAAGATATAGAGAATAAGAGAAAGGTAAAAGCTCAGAGGCAAAGAGTAAATGGGATAATTTAAGAAAATATGGATAGCAATAAGCCAAGCTAAGACTAGGCCTTTATAATTAAGACTAAGCCTCCCTGTGGGATTAACTTGAGAGCTGGTGGCAGCCCCCCCCCCCAAAGTATAAACCACCAACATTTCTTAGTTACATTTAAATTGTGTCAGGTTAAATTTTAATTCATAGATAAAGTTAGAAAATTTCTTGGAAAAACAGTCAACCAACTTTGCCTTCCTCTCTCTATAAATCTAAATCCTATAATTAATCCAGAGATGAAAGATCCCACCTGCTCTAGATTTCAGGTTCGTAGATGCTTTAAAAAAAGAACAATATTATTGTCAGTTTTCTAGATCTCTGTACTATTAGTGCCTTTAAAATATCTCTGGAAATGAGAGGGCCAAGGGCAGACAGGGAATATGTGCAATGCCTTCCTTTTCAGTCCTTCCAACCTCCCCATGCCCTTGAGTTCACTCTCATTTTTCTGCTGAATAATCACCCTATGTTACAGCTGCCCCACTTGAATCTTGAAGACTAAGCTGAAGAATTCTATGTGGTACAGAAAGCCACAGCCAAAACACTGGATGGAGCGCAGAGAATCCAAAGGAAGAAGGGAAAGAAAACTGCAGAAACCAGAGGGGTAGAGGATAACATGAGAACAAAATCCACAGAACCACCTAAGCCAGGCTCACTGGGCTCAAAGAGCCTGAAGCAGCAATCACAGAGTGTACAGGAATTTTAGCTGTATTAAAAGAAACTTAGAGTCAGATATTGGGGAAAGGCTGAAATATTAAAGAGAGGAAATACTATAGGTAAATATTATTTAGTTATTTTTTAGCCTTGTTTTTTTTGTTTTTAATGTCTAATTTGTTTTTTTATGTCTGTCTTAAATTGTTTTTGCTTAGTTGTATGATATGTAGGTTAAGATTAAAGGCATGGGCTATTATTATTTGGTAGTTAGTGTTGAACTTACGGAAACATAGAAAGATCTCTGTCTTTGGAGTTACAGGATTAAAGGGAAGGCACTAGCATTGTCTTTCTGGGAGCTTGGAACTCTTTCTGTAAAATAAACTGAACTTAAACTTAGATTTGTTGGGATTAAAGGCATAGGTACTCTCCGTCTTTTTCTGTGCTGGGATAGGAGGTGTTGAGTTTGAAAACAGCCTGGGCTACAGAGCAACGTTCAGGATAGCCAGAGCTATTTCACAGAGAAGCCCCATCTGGAAAACAAAACAAACGAACAAACAAAACTATTTCTGAAGAGAAAGCTATTATAATGCAGTGGAAGGCCATCCCATTAGAAATCACAATCCTATGCTAGAATCTTCTTTGCTAGTGTAATTTCTGTAATTCTGGACTGGTGGCAGAATGTTGGACAGGTGCCCCTGTGATTTATGGATACCACAAAGAAATACCAAGTGTCCTCCAGCTTCTTTGTATCAATACTGTTAGCTAAACTATTTATTTGACATGATTTAGTCTGCACTCAGGTCTCTAATCATCTCCATTCCTCTCTGTGGCAGTTCTGTTAGACAGGCTGCTTTTAGCAATTTTCCATGGAACAACACCTTCTTATTTCTAGGTCCAGAGGAGTCACTCACCAGACCAAGGAAAAGAATCTCTCAAAAATATAAAAGTATTACAGAATCATGATGAACCAACTCATTCTTTATTATAATACAAAGATTAAAAAGATTAAAACCTGTGCAAATAATTTGCTTGTCCATATTTTGCATCGTTTACACTGATATTATACCTCTCCGATGTTGGCCATTAGTGCCAACAAACAATAGGGATACTTTTCTTCTCACCTTTAGGTAGAACACTCCAGTTACAATCACAAATGTGTTTTCAGTGCTAGATGTTTTACCTGTTTTATTCCACAATTTGGCTATAAAGGCTTCACTGATGGAGCCATCTCAGATTGTACCCTGGTGTAGAGACTGCATTAAACAATGAACCATTATAAAAGAGCTTGAAAACACAGGAAGTACTTTTTTTTTTCTAGCAGTAAAAGGCAGGGCATGAAAAACTTTCTTTGTAAGATAAAATGAAAAGATGCCAGTGGCAGTGACAGGTATAAATTAAGATCACATTCTTCAAATTCTATGTTTCGGTGAGATAAATGTAGTATTCAGCAGTGACCTTTTTTTACTCAGTGCCTAGGACAGAGTAAACACAATTTTACAACCTAGTAAACACAATTTTAAAGGACGTAAATAGATGCTCTACTGACACAGGGGTGGACACAGGTGAACAAAGGCTTATCATGCTGTTACCACTCTGTAACATACATGAATGGCCACATTCCTCTTGATTTTGGTTTAGTTTTTATCCATAGTTTTACTAAATAATTTTTTTAAAAGCAAATCACAAGAAATACAACATTTCTAAATTCAGAGTGAAAGACCTGTTAGTTCAGAGGAAGTGAAGCAATGACACTCCCACCCCCCACCCCCCACCCCCATCCCCCGGAAGGATCGCTGGAAGGAGCCCTCCGGAGACACCTGTTTTTCCCCTTGCCCTCTTCCTCCTTCCCTCTCTCCTGTTCTGGTTACAAAAGTGATGCATTTTCTATGTGTACATAGCGACTAACCATTGGGGGTAGAAATGTCTTTTAAAAGCTGCTGGTTCAGCAGATTGCACTGTACTATTGGACCCCACTGCAGTTTTAAACTGCACATGCAAGTGAGAGATGCAGGCTGCAAAAGAGACAGATGAAGGAAGACAAGGACCTTTGCTCTATCCAGCAGAATGATGGGTGGGAGGGGTGGAGTTGAAGCAGCCCTTGTCTGCGATTGCAGAAACAGACAAGGCATTCATATTTAGGGGAAATTTCATCTGGCGTCTGGCCATGAATATTTGGGGCTCAATCACATCAGACCTTTCAATCAGAGTGAGTGACTTCCCTGAAGAAATTAATATCTATAACGCAATCCTAAGAGCCTGTCTGGGGAGTACACACTGGAGGAAGATGAGCCATTCCCGCATCAGAAATCTAACAAAGACTTCTGTCACCTCAACTTACCTCACAGACTGAGTTGGCAGGTTTCTACCTGCCCACATTTATAGCAGTGAAAAGCCATGGTTCTCCTAAGAGAATCAGATAGCTTGAATGTAATCTTGCCTTGATTTGAATATTTGTGTTCAACCACACAGCTCTATTTTGGTGATCCTTTCTGTCTATGAAATGGCTGACTGACAGCTGAAAATGCTTTCTAGCTCCAACATGTTTCTTGCCTGTGTTATCTCCCAGTCTGTAACTTGCCCTGACACAAAAAAAGGGGTTCAGAGAAGAAGCTATTCTGGCAAAAAGGCATGCATGGAAGCTGCTCTCTATTCATGAAGCCAGATCGAGTTTATATACCTTTTGCACTTGAGAGGAACTCATTAGTCCATTACGGACAAGGTACATTATGCTATAAAATTAATCTTTTATCCAACAAACAAAAATGTTGTCATTTTAAAAATTGCCCTTGGTTTTGCTCACTGTTCTAAGGCTATGAGGAGACATTGTGACCATGGCAACTCTTATAAAAGAACGTAATTAGTTGGGGGCTTGCTTATAATTTCAGAGACTTCCATTATCAGTCTATTATTATCATGGCAGGGAGCAAAGCAATAAGCAGGCACAGGGCTGGGAAAGCAGCAGAGATGTAGCTATATCCTTATCTGTAGGTCAAGAGAGACTGAGCATAGGCTTTTGAAACCTAAAAGCCCACCCTGAGTGACAGTGACACACTTCCTTCAATAGAGCCACAAGTTCTAATCCTTCTAATCCTTTCAAAGAGTTCCAGTCCCTGGTGACTAAGCATTCACATATATGAATCTATGGGGGTGGGGGGATGCGGGAAGGATTCTTATTCAAACCAGCCCAACCTTTTAAGTAGTTAAATGGTTTTTATCTAAGTGAAATGAATTATTCTTTTTTAAAAATGAAATAAATAATGACATCTATCTACATTCTTTGGTTCATTTACATGTTTAAAGTGAAGAATTACCATCTATTTAACCCTAACAAGAGGTATTTTAGATATATTTATATATTGATTTTTTCTGGTATATTTCCTCTTATAAAACTTATTAGAAGGTTCAGATATAATAATTAATATACCTGTTCCTCTTAATGACTTGGTGTAAGATTCTTTTAAAAAAAGTTCTGAATTGCTAAAACAAAAATCAATGAAAATGTCTAGGCCCAGGTCAGTCTTCTGAAGCAGAGGCTCTGATTCCATTTCAGTAAGCTTTGCCAGATGAAGCACCCTAGGCTTTCAGAATTCCTTTACAATAGTAAATTTTGCCTAAGTAAGAGAGATCTGGTTGTAACCCAGAGATTTCTGGCTAGGAGAATCAAGCCATACTTCAGTAAGAAGCCTTGTGAATTTATACACTTAAGAGTGCAAACTTCCAATATCATATTGAAGGAATTTATCATATTAGTAATTTATTGGTACAATTGACTAGGTGTTATAAGATAAAAAATTAGCAACAGTATAGGATATATGTGTTACCTTGTGTAAAGTCTGACAATGATAGAGAATCACACCACTGCAAAAGCAGTATTCCTGTGGATTTACATCATAGAAGGGTTTTCTGTCACATTCAACATGAAGACAAGGAGCTCAGCATCATCCGGATCCTATGCCTGTTAAATAAGGCCCCTTGTGTATATTGATAGCCATATTCAAGCAGTTTGTTAATATTACTATCCTGGAATAAATGAAATAAAATTTAAAAAGATGGCTGTGTTCCTTAACCTGACTATCAGACTAGTGAAATAACAGACCCCAAGAATCTGGGCATCCCCCCCACCCCAGGAATCTTATGTTGGGAGAAGAAAATGGCCAAAGCATGGAGTGAGCCAGACAAGAAATTTGACTTCTACTAAGAATTTTCACACAGTCCTGATAGCTTGTCAGACCACCTAGGAGGAAGGTATCACATCTAGATCAGGACTACTCAGACGTGTATATCCCTTTTTAAACTTTAGGACCCAAATATGAATTGAAGTTGCGGGTCACTGGATTTCCTCATCCTTCTTCCTGAAGTCATCACATTAAATGAATGCCCTTTCTGCATTTTGCTATTAATTTGACTCTGTCATTAGATTTTTCCACGACAGGTGACTGGACCTAATGGCTTCTTAGAGTATAGAGTATAAGCCCAAATTCAGTGTTAATAGAGAATTCTGTAATTTTCACTCTGGAAATTCTTTCGAAAAATGATTTTTAAAGGGTCACAAGTTTTTAAGAAATCGAACAGTTTTGAGATAGCCCGAACCCACCTCCCCTGCTATAGCAAGTGTGGCAGCTCTCAGCCTCCATTTCTATTATAACCAGTGATGATTGCAATAGCCTATGGCAAGAAACAATTTTGGTTTAATTAAGTTTAGGTGAAAGTACAGTGTGAAGAACCAGAAAGAAATTTCTTCTGTTTCAGAAGGCTGAAGGCACATTTTGAGAAAGGAAAATAACTTTGACAAGAAGTGTCTAATAGTCAAATACAGTATATTCTGTGAGTGAAAGACAGTGTTAGAGCATTAAGAGTAATGGTGCAAGTGTAGGACGTACAAAGTGAGAGGTTAGGGAATCATCACTCGTATGGGGAGGTCATTGCATTATGGAAGTACAAAAATGAGTAGCATTTATCAGCCTTGATTGAGACAAGCTAGAACTTGACATTGGAGAGTCAAGAATTGCAAGCAGGCCATCCATCAGTCTTGTAAACACAGGAGATATGTGGTTCTTCGAGACTCAAGTCAGTTGATAAATGGGCGACACAGAAGAACATGTGCACTGAAAAAGAGATAAAGGACAGACTCCCGACATAAGCAGCTCTCTCCAGCACACGGAATCCTGGCATCCAGAGTTGCAAACCCAGCAAACTAACAAGTGAGAGAAGGAAGAAAGAAGGATTTTACTCCTCTAGACAGACAGAAGAGGACCAGGCCAGCCAGGAACGGCGCTGGATCAGAGGCCCTTTCTCTAGCAGAGAACTGGCTTCCTGCCTACTTGCCGATGCACCAACTGCCTCTTCCCTCAGAGTTCCCAGACACTCCCCTTCGCTTGTACCCTTATAAACAAAAAAGGTGGTCGCCAGGCAGGAGGAAATACAGCAACAGCTTGAGGTCAAACTTAACAGAAAAAAAGTGATTCTAGAGGACACTCAGCTAATTCGGAGTTTAGGAGGGCAAAACTTGTAAATAGCACTAGAAAAGATAGGCATCCATAAAACAACAAATAATGACAAAAAGATGAGTAGGTAGAGAACAGTAAAATTGTAGAAACCTAACATTTTCTAAAAATAAAGAAAAATGTAATGAATGAAAGGGTAGGAAAAGATTACCCAGTACCTCTAGGATAAACATGAAAAAAAGTGAAAACACAGAGAAATATCTCAGACATTCATGAGTCCCTAGTGCAGAGACTATTATTATTGCACCTGTGTTTACACCTAGTATCATACTGTCCAGAAATCTCACAATGCCAAATAGATTGTATCCTAGCACTTGACAATGAAACAAGCAGGACATCAACACAATAGAGATGGCCTTCATCATCGCCTCAACTGTTGTACGTGCTAGAAAGTATCAGAATAAGGCCTTCAAGGATTTGAGTGGAATGTGCTTCCAGCTTAGAATCTCAAAGATGTTAAATCATGTTTTAAAACTATCGATTTTTTAGGACTTCCAAATATAAGGCCCCTGAAAAGTGCCTTCTGCTACCATTTCTTTCTTTAAAAATGGGGTGTTGGAATGGTTCATTGACTAAGAGCACGCATAGTTCTTGCAAAGAACTTGGGTTTGGTTCCCAGCATCCACATCAGTGTCTCAAAACCAACTCTAGTTCTATTGGATCCAATAACCTCTTCTGGCTTCCACTGGCCCCTGCACATGTGTGGAGCACATACAAGCACACACAAATAAATAAATAACTGTTTAAAATATTTATTATTGTATGTGTGAGTGTGGCTGCATGTGTGTCATGAGACACAAGCAGAGGTCAGAAGACAACATCCATGGATGATTCTCTTTCTTTGGTGGGTTTCAGAGACTGAATTAAGCAATCAGGTTTGCCCAGCCAGCATTTTCACTGTCTGAGCCATCTCACCAACCCTCTCCTGCTATACTTAGTGTTGAGGATATATGTCATCTCATAATGATTATATATTAAACCAAGACAGAAGTAAACCAGATCTAAGAGACAGATGACCCAGCTTGGCAGGGGACTGAGCAGGAAGCAGCTGTAGGATAAAACCAGACCCCATGCAGCAGGATGACGGATAGCTTAGAAAAAAAGAAAGGAAAAAAGAGATTTAGTGCTACCCTTAAAGTGTTAGTGGGCAGAATGTAAACAATGTAAAAGGGACACACCTAGGGACCGTCAACATAGCACTTAAGCAAACTCTAGTGATAGCACCCTGCTTGGTACGGCAGTCAACACTGTCATACTGTCATTTATGTGAAAATCATGGACAAACTTCAACTTCAATATACAGCGTAGAGATAATTTACAACTGTCAATCACTGTGGTGGTTTGAAAGAAATTGGTCCCCAAAGAGAGGGGCATTATAAGGAGGTGAGGCTTTGTTGGATTAAGTGCAGTCTTATTGGAGGAAGTGTGTCACTGTGAGGGTAGGCTTTGAGGTCTCTTTTCTCAAGCTTCACTCAGTGTGACAGTCAACTTCCTGCTGCCTCTGAGCTGAGATGTGGGACTCTTAGCTCCAGCATCCCATCTGCCTGCATGCTGTGATGTTCCACATCCTAATGATAATGGGCTGAACCTCTAAAAATGTATGCAAGCCACCTCAACTAAATGTTTGTATTTATAAGAGTTGCTGTGGTTATGATATCCCTTCAGCAATAAAAAAACTCGAAGACAACCATGTATAATTAAAATCTCTTACCAGTGTGTGAACCTAGATATTTGTTTAATTACTTTTGCTGAATTTCCCTTTTGTAACATCAGAAGTCCCTAAAAGGTGTCAGATATATTAAGAATAAAGTATATATAAAGTATAATGCAGAATAAAATGCTATCAAACTTGACAATGTAAATATATAGGTATGGATGATTGGAAGTGTGTAAAAATCCTGAATTGCAGTAAGAAAACAATGTTTATAGTTTCTTGAAAAAATTTTTAAAAAGGCTAAGAGAAAGACAAAAATGTTAAAGATAAATGTGTAAATGAGCTGAATTATAACAGATTATAAGACACTAATAATGTGATCCTAATTATTGGCCTAAAAGCTAGCATAAGGTTTCACAGGGATCTGGAGGAGAGCTCACAACAGTAAGTATGATTTCCTTTGCGGGTTAGGGAAGAGGTAGAGGATGGAAGGAGGGAGGGGGTGGGTCCATTGGGTTTTACATCCTTGGGTTCCACTTCATATTTCTTTTTTTTTATTTAAATATTTTTTTAAGCATACCCACCACTGTTTCCCCTCCCAGTCCTCCCCCAGCATCTCCCCACCCCATCTATTCCTCAAAGAGAGGTTAAGGACTCCCAGGGTGAGTTAATGCAGTCTGGCATATCTAATTGAGGTAGGACCAAGCACCCCCAACCCCAGTATCAAAGCTGAGTAAGGTATTTCTCTGTAGGGAATGAGCTTCAAGAAGCCAGTTCATGCACCAGGAATACATTCTGGTCCCACTGCCAGAGGCCCCATAAACTGCACATACTATACAACTGTCATCTACATTCAGAGGGCTTAGTTCAGTCCCATGGGTGTTCCCCAGCTGTCATTTCAGTTAGTAAGCTCCCAATAGCTTGGGTCAGCTGTCTCTGTGGGTCTCCTCATCATGATCTTGACCCTTTTGCTCATATAATCTCTCCTCCCTCGCCTCAGTTAGACTGGGAGCTTGATGTAGAGCTTAGCTATGGATTTCTGCATCTGCTTCCAACAGTTACTAGATGAAGATTTTATAATGACAATTAGGGTGGTCATCAATTTGATAATTGGGGAAGGCCAGTTTAGACACCCTCTTCACTATTGCTTAGAGTCTTAGCTGGGGTCATTTTTGGGAGTTATTGAGTATTTTTGTAGCATCAAGTTTCTCTCTAATCTCACAATGGCTCCCTCTATCAATACATCTATTTCATTGTTCTCCCTCTCTGTCACTCTCCCAATTTAACCATCTCATTCTCTCATGTTCTCTCCCAACCTCTCCTTGCCCGCTACCCCCATGGTTCCGATTTACTCAGTAGATCTTACCCATTTTCCCTTCCTAGGGGGATCCATGGATGTCTCTCTTAGGTTTCTCCTTGTTACCTAGCTGCTTTGGTTTTGGATGATAGCCTGGTTATTCTTTGTTTTATGTTTAAAATCCACTTATGAGTGAGTACATACTATACTTATCTTTCTGTGTCTTTGTTTACTCACTCAGGATAATATTTTGTAGTTCCATCTATTTGCTTGAAAATTTCAGGATATCATTTTTTCCCCTGCTAATTATACTCCATTGTGTAAATGTACCACAATTTTAAAATCTACTCTCCAGTTGAGGAACATCTAGGTAGTTTTCAGGTTCTGGTTATTACAAATAATGCTGCTATGAACGTAGTTGAGGTATCCTTGTGGTAAAAATGTGCATCCTTTGAGTATGAGTGGTATTGCTTAATCATTAGGTAGATTGGTTCCCAGATTTCTGAGGAACTGCCATACTGATTTCCAAAGTGGCTGTACAAGTTTGCATTCCCACCAGCAATGGAGGAGTGTTCCCCTTGTTTTCTATCATAAGCTGTCATCTGTATTTTTGATCTTAGCCATTCTGAAAGGTGTAAGATGGTATCTGAGAGTTGTTTTGATTTGTATTTCTCTGATGGCTAAGGATGTTGAACAGTTCTTTAAGTGTCTTTCAGTCATGTGAGATTCTTCTGTTGAGAATACTCTATTTAGCTCTGTACATCATTTTTTAATTCAATTATTTGTTGTTTTTTTTAACCTTTAGTTACTTGAATTATTTATGTATTTTAGAAATCAGTTCTCTGTCACTTGTAGGGTTGGTGAAGATCTTTTTCCATTCTGTAGGCTGTCGTTTGGTCTTATTGATGATGTCCTTTGCCTTACAGAAGCTTCTCAGTTTTAGGGGGTCCCAGTTACTAATTGTTACTCTCAGTGTCTGTGCTACTAGTATTATATTTAAAAACTGGTCTCCTGTGCCATTACATTCAAGACTATGTCCCACTTTCTCTTCTATCAGGTTTAGTATAACTGGCTTTATGTTGTGGTCTTTGATCTATTTTAGCTTGAGTTTTCTGCATGGTGATAAATATACATATATTTACATTCTTCTACATCCAGTTATGCTAGCACTATTTGTTAAAGATTCTTTCTTTTTTTCATTGCATAGTTTCGGCCTCTTTGTAAAAAAATAAGGTGTTCATAGGTATGTGGGTTAATGTCAGGGTCTTTAATTCAATTTTATTGGTCAACATCTCGGTTTTATGCCAATGCCAAGCTGTGTTTATTACCATATATATATATATAGTACATACTATACTTATCTTTCTGTGTCTTTGTTTACTCACTCAGGATAATATTTTGTAGTTCCATCTATTTGCTTGAAAATTTCAGGATGTCATTTTTTTCCTGCTAATTATACTCCATTGTGTAAATGTACCACAATTTTAAAATCTACTCTCCAGTTGAGTATATATAGTAAAGCTTGAAGTCAGAGATAGTGATGCCTCCATAACTTTCTTTACTGTATAGGATTGTTTTGGGTATCCTGAGTTTTTTGTGTTTTTATATAAAGTGAAGTATTGTTCTTTCAAGGTCTGTGAAGTATTGTGTTGAGATTTTGATGAGGATTGAACTGAATCTGTAGATTGCTTTCAATAAGTTTAGAATTTTATTATTATATTTATCTTACCTATCCATGAGCATGGGAGATCTTTTCATTTTCTCATATCTTCTATTTCTTTTTTCAAGGTCCTAAAGTTCTTGTCATACAGGTTTTTCTCTTCTTTGGTTAGAATTATCCCAAGATATTTTATATTACTCATGGCTATTGTAAAGGATAATATTTCCCTAATTTCTTTCTCTGCTTGTTTATCATTTGTATATAGGAAAACTAAGATTTTTTTAAACTTAATCTTGTATCCTGCTACATTGCTGAAGGTGTTTATCAGCTGTAGGAGTTCCCTGGTAGAGTTTTGGGAGTCACTTATCATATAATTTGCTAACGACATAAGTTTGACTTTTTCTTTCCAATTTGTGTCCCCTTGATCTCCTTATGTTGTCTTATTGCTCTAGCAAGAACTTCCAGTAATATATTAAATAGATATGGGGAGAGTGGACAGCATTGTTTTGTTTCTTATTTTAGTGGAATGGCTTTGAGTTTCTCTCCATTTAGTTTGATGTTGGCTATTGGTTTGCTGTATATAGCCTTTGTTATATTTAGGTATGTTCTCTGTATCCCTGATCTCTAAGACTTTTATCATAAAAGGGTTCTGGATTTTTGTTGAATGCCTTTTCAGCATCTAGTGAGACTATCATGTGTTTTTTTTCTTTCAATGTGTTTATCAATATATTGATAAATTTTTGTACGTTGAACCATCCCTGAATATTTGAGATGAATCCTTCTTGATCATGGTGGATGATTTTTTTTTTAAATGTGGTTTTGGATTTGATTAGCAGGATATTATTTGGTATTTTTGTATAAATGTTTATGGGGGAGATTAGTCTGTAATTCTTTTTCTTAGTTGTATCTTTGTGTGGTTTGGCTATCAGCCTCATAAACAAGTGTTTGACAATGTTTTTTCTGTTTCTGTTATGTGGAACAAGTTGAAGAGTATTTGTTTTAGCTCTTCTTTGAAATTTTAGTAGAATTTTGAGCTGAAACCATTTGGTCTGGGCTTTTCTTGGTTGGGAGTCTATTGGTGACTGTCTCTATTTTCTTGGGAATTATAGGTCTATTTAAATTGTTTATCTGATCTTGATTTAATTTTGGTATGTGGTAGCTATCCGTTGTACACTTTTTTTTTTTTTTTTTTTTTTTTTTTTTTTTTTTTTTTTTTTTTTTTTTTTTTTTTTTTTTTTTTTTTTTTTTTTTTTTTTTTTTTTTTTTTTTTTTTTTTTTTTTTTTTTTTTTTTTTTTTTTTTTTTTTTTTTTTAGGTTTTCCAGTGTTTTTTTTTTGGAGTGCAAATTTTCACAATATGACCTAATGATTCTCTGGATTTCCATAATATTTATATTCCTTTTTTCATTTCTTATTTTGTTAATATTGATGTACTATTTCTACCTTTGGTTAGTTTGGATAAGAGTTTGTCTATCTTATTGATTTTCTCAAAGATTCAACTCTTCATTTCATTGATTCTTTGTATTGTTCTCTTTGTTTCCATTTTATTGATTTCAGCTCTCAGTTTGATTATTTCCTGGCGTCTGTTCCTCCTGGGTGTGTTTGCTTCTTTATTCTCTAGAGCTTTCAGCTGTTCTGTTAAATTGCTAGTGTGAGATTGCCTCAATTCCTTTATGTAGACATTAGTGCTATGAACTTTCCTCTTAGCACTATTTTGTGGTATCCCATAAGTTTGAGTATGTTATGCCTTCATTTTTATTGAATTTTAGAAAGTCTTCAATTTCTTTCTTTATTTCTCCCTTGACTCAGTGATGATTCAAGTAAACATTCAAGGTTTGCCCTATGATTTTGTTGAATATATTTTCTGTGCCTTTGAGTTGGAGTTTCTCTCTTTCTATCTCTATTATTCTTAGGTTTGTTTGGTCCTTTAATAGTGTCACAGATTTCCTGCATGTCTTGTGTTAAGTATTTGTTGGATTTAGCAATTTCTTTAACCAATGAATTTATTTCCTCTATTGTATCCTCAATGCTTGAGATTCTCTTTTCCATCTCTTGAATTCTAGTAGTGATGCTTGCCTCTGTAGTTTCTACTCATTTATGCAGATTTTCCTTGTCCAGACTTTCCTCTATTTGTGCTCTCTTTATTGCCTCTATTTCAATTTTTAAGTTTCAGACTATTTTCTTTATCTTTTTAAATTGCTTTTTCTTAGCTTTGTTGAACTTCTTTGGTTTCTTTAAGGGATTTATTAATTTCTTCAAATTTTTTGTTTATCATTTCCTCCATATTCCTAAAGGAATCTTTTACTTCCTTATTGAGGGCTTTTATCATTTTCATAAAATTGTTGTTAAGGTCATTTTTCTCTGCCTCATCTGCACTGGAATATTCAGTCTTGCTGTTACAGAACCTGTAGTTTCTGGAGGTGCTATATTATTCCTTATAATGCTGAACATTTTCTGTCTTTCCTGCTGGCTGCAGTAGGAATGTGAGTCTCCAAGAAGTTAGGCCCAGGGTCAGTGTGGGTAGGGTACTGCTGGGTCTCTGGGACTGGGAGGGGTGTGGGGGAGGGGACAGGTACGTGCCCTTGGTGCCTGGGGTGGAGCCCTAGGCTAGTCAGCGAGGAGCTCAGGGACTTATCTGCTCTTCCTGCAGTAGGGGTATGTGTCTCCTTCTCCTTCATAATTTAAACTTGCTCATGTATTACTTTCTGAAAAATGCTTATGAGAAAAATAAACCCAATGTTTAAATAGTTCACATTATTGATCAGAATCTCAGTAAACTCAGAGTCAAGAGATAATAAAAATGGTAAGGAAGTAATATTTTCCAAATAAGGTTGAAATTGACTCTAATGAACAGAGATAAATTTTACTTTGATAGATGAAATTAAGCAAAAGTCAAATTACATGTACCTGACAAATAAGTGGATGAGATTTTTTTTAAAATAATTTTTAATAGAGTTATTACTATATATGTGTGTATACCATGTACACAAAGATACCCATGGAGGCCAGAAGAAAGCATAGAGTTCCCTGCAGCTGGTGCTACAGGTGCTTACAAGCCATCTTAGTGGGCTCTGGGAATCAAACCAGGATTCTCTGTAAGAACAGCAAGTACTCTTGTCCAATGAGCCATCTCTCAGGCCCCACAAGCAAAGTTTAATGTCAAAAATGCTACTTAACTTCCATAGACTTTAGACACCACCCTGTGCTTTTAGGAGGGGTGTTCAAAAGTAGCTTTGTGCTCTTAGTGGAGATATGTTCTCCACTCTGTTATCTTGGTCTTGTGTCTCAGATAGGTCCCTGGGAGTATATGTATACAGTTAGTTTTTCCTCTCCATGTTTGCGAGGATGAATGAGTGAGCATAAGTCAGTCCCATAGAGTCCTGGATCTCTGCTGAGAAGCCACTAATGAATGATCCTGGGGATTTTTTTGTTTTGTTTTGGTTGGTTGGTTCCTTGGTTGTTTTTTGTTTTGCTATTTTTTTTCCCCTCTAATAAAAAACTATAGAATAGTTGTTTAAAATAGATAGCACTGCTTGCTTTCCTTTGCCCCACAGTACAAGTATTCTTTGAAAAGCTGTTTTATTTCTAGTTCTTGGTTGTAAGCTTTTGGAAATTTATCATCATTACCAATTGTTTGAATAAGGCAGAGGTGTGAATGATAAGACTGTATTTACCTGCCAAAGCCAACCAGAATTTCTCAGAATTTCAAAAAATCCCACCTTGGGAGTTTTATCTGGATGCCTGGGAATCATGTTCTTCCTATGGACTCCTAGGAAGCTGGCTACGAAAAACTCCTGCTGTAAACTTTCTGACTCACATCTCCCTTTTGAATAGCACAGGAAGGGTCACATGAAGCTTGTAGCTTTAATGGAATGTGGGGTTGTTAAATATAAAGATGAAGTGCCTGGGAAATGATCTTTATCAGTGGCATATGGTTATTTTCATTTACAATATGAACCCCAATCTAGCCTTCCTTTCACTCCATCACCAATTTAACTAGTTTTCATGCTTGAGACAGTACATACTCTCAGCAGGAGATGCCAGAGAAATAGGGGATGTTCTCTGCTGGCTTCGGGGCTGATTTCTGTGGCCTCAGAACCAGACATTAAAGAAGAAGAGAAAGGAAGGTAAAGGATATGAGGGTCAATGGGTACCAGGAGATCAGGGAAATGAATGGGAGGGTGAGGAAGAAGTCTGAATTTCCTGCTTTTGGAGGACTTTGAAGAGTGTCTATGTAAATTCCAGAGCAGCCACTATTAGCACATAGTGAGTAGGTGCCTCAAAAGTGTAAGAGAGAGAGAGAGAGAGAGAGAGAGAGAGGGAGACAGGAACATACAGATAGACAAAAAGAGAGAGATATCGAGAGAGACAGAGAAAGACAGAAAGAGAGAGAGGCAGGGAGAGGGAGAAGGAGAAAAAGAGGAAAGAGAAGAGAAAAGGGGGAAGGAGGACAGAGGAGAACTGAACTGTCACTACCCTTGAGGAAGCAAAATAATAAAGTTGCAATTTGCTGTGGTGAAAATTTGGAGGGCTCTTGGAGTGAGCATGAATTAATTATAATACACACAAAACATTCATATATGTACAGAAGGAAAATCACTGTGTATAAATATTCAATAAATCAACTTACATCTTTAGATATTCATTTCTTAAACTGAGTTAACAAAGACTGAGTATCACAAGATAAATTTATAAGTAGATAATAATCTTGGATCTCAAAGAGAAAGATGCTGTGACATATCTGTTTTGTTTCTGTTGAATAATAACCAGGAAGATTTCTTAAAAGAGCCTCCAAATAAAGCATAATGGTGGAGCCCAGAGATAACATCTTCTGTTCTTCTTCTCCAGATTAACACCCATGAACCTCAAAGGCCTGAGGGCTCTCGCTATCAGATCATTCATTGTTACAGTACAGTGTGCCTTGTCAAAATCTGGCAGGCTTTTACACAAAGCATATTTCATACCCAACTTGCCCTTGAGCATTCAGATAAGTATACCTCCCTTAAGCCACCTGTAAAGTCATATTAGATAATTCTTAACAGTTTGACTGTACTCAGGTGTTCCGGCAAGCACAAACCAAAAGAAAAATCCTTGGGTTATTGCCAAATATTAGTTATTCTTTGTCTGTGCAAGTCAAACAGACTATTAAGAAATAAAAAGAATTAATATATTCATTTTTCTCTTTTTTTGAAGATTTTTGATTTCGCAGTTTGGAAAAGGCCTTGTCTGCTCTGTTCCAGGCATATCTGTAGTGAGGACAGTGTCCTGGAGATGTGTGGAGGGCTGAGTCCCGGTACTCCTACACAGCAGCTCTCTCACCACTGTCATCCCTGGGCGACTCCTCACCAGTTTCTCCTGCAAAAGACTTTATCCCTTGATTCATCTTGGTCGCCACTGTTAACCACTCCTGACTTCTCAAAGCCCCAGATAATAGGAACAGCCCTCTATTTCTGAAGCTGACACCCTTTGAATGGCCCTTCCTGATACAGTTCCACAAAAATGTTCTGTTCTCTTGTCCCAAATTAGACAGTTGTGGTTGGAAATTTCCAAACACAATTACACGCTGACAAATGAACGAAACGATAGCTATCCAGTGTCCTGTGGAATTCCCTTACTCCTTCCCCATGGCTTCTCCATGTGCTGGCAGGAAGAGAGGAATGAACGACGTGGATTAGGAGATGTGCATTTAAGGGAAAGGTGGACATGAGAGGTATCTTCATTGTGGTTGGAAGAAAGGAAATAGTGAATGACTCAATTAAGAAAATTCAAAAGCAAGCAATTATGAAATGTAGACAGGACAGATTCTATCTGGCCTGGGACAGCATAGGTGGATGACAGAGGCCTATCAGTTGGGTAGGAACATAGTTACTTAAAGTGAAGTGAACTGGCTGGAATTCTGTTCCATAGATTACAAAGCTTTCTGTTTTTAATAAGATTTATTTTATTTTTACTTCTAAAAATGTGGATATATCTATGTATGGTTATGTGCATGTGAGTACAGGTACCCATGGAAGCCAGAGGGGGTGGAATATCTCAGGTGATGGAGTCACAGGAGGTTGACAGCTTTCCAAAGTGGATACAAGAAACTGAACTCTGAGTCTCTGCAAACACTCTAAACTCTGTACCATCTGTAGCCCAGATTACAAAATTCTTCATCATAAATATTCCATTGGTGCCAGTATTTAATCTGTATTACAGTATACATTTGGGCAGTAAAATGTGAAGTCATCAGAATAATTTCTAAGTTAGAATGACAAAGTAGCCTTAATTTTCATATGTAGATATGGCAGGAAAGGAGAGAAAAGGAAGTGGTAATCATTCCTCTGTAGACTGGAGTGAATGGACATGGTAACAATGAATAGAGAATATGCTCCTAGCTGATGGAGCTTCTGGGCGCTCTTTGTTGCACTGTAAACAACAGAAGTGAAACTTATACACATGGGAGATAAATGTGTGTAAATCATCATTTGTGTGATCTTTCCTCAAGCCCAGGGTGGTTTTGTTTTCCTTTTGTTTATGTTGTTAATGACTAATCATTTGTCAAAAATATCCATGCACCACAAAGCCTTCCACGCTTTCTATTGATTTATATCAGAAGAAATTCTCGGGAGGTTTCCATAACTTCCCTTGTTCCATTGCTGGGACAAGCTGAGGGTTATCCAGTGCTTATATAACCTTTAGGATGGAGTCTGCACAGATGAAAAGTGACTCCAAAGACAGTATTATGGGATTTTAGCAGACAGGGTTATAGAATAACGCTTTGATTGGGGGTTGAAATTAAGGGTTGTTCACACCACTCATTATGTTCTTTGTTTTTTTCTTTTTTTTTTTAACTTTTTTTTCATTTTATCCACCAATCGCAGTTCCTTCTCCCTCCCCTTCTTCTCCTTCCCTACCCCCTGCATCCTTTGTCCTCAACCTCCATTCATTCCTCAGAGGGGGGTCAGGCCTCCTCCTTTGGGGTGTCAACAAAATCTGGCATACCAAATTGAGGTAGGACAAAACTCCTCCCCTCTGCATCAAGACTGAGCAAGGTATCCCATGGGCTCCAAGCACCCAGGATAAGTTCTGGTTCTACTGTCAGGGGCCCCTCAAACAGATCAAGCCACACAACTGTCTCCCATATTCAGAGAGCCTAGTATGTTCTATTTCAGGTTTCCAAGCTGTCAATTCAGAATCCGTGAGTGTCCACTACTTCAGACAATTGTCTCTGTGGTTTTTCCCATCTTGAACTTGACCCCTTTGCTCATATGATCCCTTCTCCTTCTCTTCAACTGCATTCCAGTAGCTCAACCAAATGCTTGGTTGTGGATCTTTGTATCTGCTTCTATCAGTTACTGGATACAGGATTATGATGACAATTAGGATAATCACTAATATGAACACAGGGTAAGGCCAATTCAGGCACCCTCTCCACTTTTGCTAGGAGTCTTAGGAAGTGGACTCCTGTCTCAATGCATCCAAGACTACTTCTCACTTTCTCTTCTGTCAAGTTCAGCGTAAGTGAATTTATATTGAAATCTTTGATCCATTTGGACTTGAGTTATGTGCAGGGCAATAGATAAATCTATTTACATTCTTCTACATGTCACATCAGCACCATATGTTGAAGATGCTTTCTTTCTTCCTTTGTAGAATTTGTCAAAAAAAATCATGTGTTCATAGATGTTAGCATCTTCAGTTTGATTCCACTGATCTTCCTGTCTCTTTTTATGTCAATACCAAGCAGTTTTTATTACTATAAATAAGCTCTAAGGTATAGCTTGAAGTCAGGGATGGTGATGCCTCCTGAAGTTCCTTTATTATACAGAATTGTTTTGGCAATGCTGAGTTTCTTGTTTTCTCATATGAAGTTGAGTATTGTTCTTTTGAGGTCTGTGAAGAATTGTGTTGGGATTTTGATAGGGACTGCATTGAGCATGTAGCTTGCTTTTGATAAGATTGCCATTTTCACTATGTTGCCCTTACCTATCCAGAAACATGGGAAATTTTTTCATTTTCTTATATCTTCTTTAACTTCTTTCTTCAAAGACTTAAGACAGGACTTTTACTTCTTTGGTTGGAGTTACCCCAAGAAATTTTATGTTATTTGAGGCTATTGTAAAAGGTAATTCCTTGATATTTTTTTTCTTTGTTGGCTTATCATTTGTATATAGAAAAGCTACTGATTTTTTTTTTGAGTTAATTTTGTATCTTGTTACATTGCTGAAGGTGTTTATCAGCTGTAGGAGTTCCCTGGTGGAATTCTTGGGGTCACTTATGTATACTGTCATATAATCTGCAAATTATGATATTTTGACTTTTTCCTTTCCAATTTTTATCCCCTTGATCTCCTTTTGTTGTCATACTGCTTTAGTTAAGACTTTGACAACTATATTGATGGGAAGAAAGGAAAGCCTTGCCTTGTTCCTGATTTTTAGTGGGATTGCTTTGAGTTTCTCTCCATTTAGTTTGATGTTGGCTATCAGCTTGCTGTAAATTGCCTTTACTATGTTTAGGTATGTTCCTTGTATCCCTGATTTCTCCAAGATCTTTATCATGAAGGTATATTGGATTTTGTTGAAGGCTTTTTTTTGGCATTTATTAAGATGATCATGTGGTTCTTTTCTTTCAGCTTATTTATATGGTAAATTGCATTGACATGTTTTCATATGTTGAGCCATTCATGCATCTCTGGGGTGAATCCTACTTGATCATTCTGTTATATGTTCTTGGATTTTGTTTGCCATTATTTTATTGAATATTTTTACATCAATATCTATGAGGGAGATTGGTCTGTAATTCCTTTTCTTAGTTGTGTCTTTGTGTGATTTGGGTGTTAGTGTAACTATAACCTCATAAAAAGAGCTTGGCAATATTCTTTCTGTTTCTGTTGTGTGGAACAATTTGCAGAGTATTGGTATTAGCTCTTCTTTGAAATTCTGGTAGCTGGCCCTGTGCTTTTTTTGGTTGGGAGACTTGGTGACTGTTTTTATTTCTTTAGGGGTTATAGGTTTATTTAAATTGTTTATCTAGTTTGATTTAATTTTGATATGTGGTATCTATCCAAAATTCTTAAATTTTTTTTAGCCTCTTCCAATTTTGTGAAATACAGGTTTTCAAAGTATGACCTACTGATTCTCTGGATTTCCTCAGTGTCTGCCGTTATGTCCCCCTTTTCTTTTTCATTTTTTTTAAATTTTGTTAAATGCTCTCTGTTAACCACTTTAGCAATTATCATACAAATACATGGGTATTTGTTAAATATTTAATAAATCTTAAGATATCAAAGAGACCACATAGTCAAATCTTAGACAGACAACTCAAAAAATCTGTGATCCTTAAATACAAAGATAAACAACTGAGTCAATCACACACACCTTTAATCCCAGCACAGGGAAAGCCAGGAGTAGAGTAGAAATCAACACCCTTAATCTCATAACTCCAGAGCAAAACTTCTATTGCTGTGAGTTCAAGGCTACAAGCCTTTAATCCAAACCTAGATGAAATAGGATATATAAGGACTAATAAAAATCCAAAAGAGGCAAATGTGATTGACAAAAGCAACAGATAAAAAAGACCAAAATTATGACTAAAATAATTACAAAACAGTTTAATAAAAATTGGGTATGATACTTTAATATTTCAACCTTCCCCCAATATTTAGCTCAGAGTCTTCTTTTCTTACAACCCAAATCATGCTACTACACAAATAAGCAAGCAGACAAGACTGAACCCTATGGAATTGTATTTCCTAGTACATACAGTAATAAGGTTGGAGAAATGGTTCTGTTAAGAGCACTTGATGTTCTTGTAGAGGACTTAGATTCTGTTACCAGTGTCCACATGACAACTTACAATCATTTATAACTTCAATTTCAGGGGATGGATTTTCCCCTTTGGGTTTCTGCAGTCACCAAGCAAGCATGTGATACATAAACATACATGAAGTCAAGCATTCATACACATAAAAATAAAAGCCTGAATTACAATTAAGTATATACAGAAATAAAAACAGATTTCGCCTATTATATTAAAATGCCAGTTTAGGAGTAAAGATGAATCAGTGACAAATTTTCTTTGCCAGCTGCTTACTCAAAGATAAACAATATTTTTGCACCCATATTACTATACCACCTCTCTCTGGGAAGTGTGCATTGTTTCACATCTGCCAATTCTTAGTTTACTTTATGGAAACATTATGAGAGCCAGAGAGGATGCAGGATACCAAGGAAACAGTCTCTTCCAGATATAAGACTGAAGTACATATCAACTCTCAGAGGTTGTGACAACATACACAGGACCTACACAGGTTCAAACTAGATGAGATACTAGAGTTAAGAGGAAAAAGGAGTTATGAAATTTCATCTCTAACCAAAAAGCTGCTGGTACACAACTGCTTACATAGGGAAAATTGGGTTTCATCTGTGGAATCCCACTGGATATATTCACCACATTAAAGGTAGACCCCATGGCCAGCAGTATCAGTGATACTTTTGTACAATTTTTGTCTCATATTGACTTGTTTTGACAATTTTTTGTCTTAGCAGTCTTTTTTTGTAAATTATGATTTCTTATTTTGTGTTTTTATGGGTTTTAGTGTGGTGTATGCCTTTGTGTATTTTTTTTCTCTCTCTTTTTTTATTCTGGTTTGTTTGCCTATTTGTTTTTATTTTACAAAGAGGAGAATGAAAAAGTACAGAGTTGGGAGGGTAAGTAGGTGACAAGATTCTGGGGAAATGTGGGGGTGGGGAAGCCATGATCAGAATATTTTATAAAAAGAAAATTTATTTTCAATAAAACTATATATTAAAAAGAATAAACCTCCTCTGTTGACACCAATGCATTCAGAATCATCCTATTTATTCAATTCTTAGTTTCCATGAAACCACAAAAGAAAAAGAAAAGAAGACAAAGAAGATTTTTCCAAACTCTCTAAACAAAGGACAAGAAAAGAAAAGAAGACTATAACTGGTCAGTGCCGTGCTGTAATTAACTGGATAGATTCAACAGATTTAATTCCAAAAGATTTATCAGAGACAGGTTGACTTCTGCTCCCAAGACACCCTAAGAGTGCAGAGGTCACAGAAAAATGTCAGAGTCACAAAATGAAGGAAGATAAGCTAAGAATAAGAGCACATAGCCCCATATTGAAGAACACAGGCAAATCACTTAGGACTTCCTCCAAAGTGCTTTGTTTTAAATTATTTCCAATAGAGAATAATGATCTATCAACTCTGAGCCAATCAGGCGAAGCTGTATTCTTAATTAAAAAGGGAACAGGAACCCTTCCGGGACAGAGGGCATACAGATAGATAAACTCCTCTGGCATGAGAAGCTGTGCATCTCATGGTTCAGTTTCTAGGATTACTACCATGCATGTGCCACCATGCCTGCTATGCTGTGTGGGGTGGATCCAGGGCTGTGGGAATGTATGTACTGGCAGTAGAGCTGCATATTCAACCTGACAGATACTACAGCATGTTTTATGCTATGCTCTTTCTAGGACTTGAAAAGTGTGCAGTGGGGAGAAATTTTCTGCTATCATCAATTCATGGAACATTTTTTAGGGAGTTTACATTCTCACTATGTATATTTTAGAGGAAAACCAAAACACGCCAAAATAAAACTTTAAATTCAAGCAAAAAAATAAAAAAGGATAGATGTAGAGAAGCAAATTCTGGTCACATACTACTAGACCCATAATTTTACCCTCTGTGAGCATCTAAATAAGCAAAATCATGAAGTATAAACACCGTTGATAAAGGACTACCACAGTGTTTAGTAGCCTTAGGGAGAAAAGACCAAGTAAATACTCTCTTTTTTCCCCTTTACCAAGGAAACATTCTCTGAGGAGTTAGGAAAAAAAAGTATACTTTTAAAAAAATTAAGCAACAGCTCTTCAATTTCTCATTGAACATAATTACTATAAATAGAGACATGAAGTTAAGAAAATAAAGCTGTTTGAAAATCAAAAGCACCCACAATTCCAAGCAAAGTTTAGTTTGAGTAACTAAGACTAGGATTTGGGGAAATAATCCACAAATACACTGTGTGCTTAGTGGATAGTGAAGAGTAAACAAATGTGCTGTTCAGTACTCAGCCTGCCTATTGAGTATTGAATGGGTCATCTTTTCTATATCTGAGCCTGTATCCATATTTTTATTGTCAGATTATATAGAAATATATCTTCATTTAAAAAAAATGGTTAAGACATTTTCCTGTTGAAAGCTATAACCGCAGACACACCTAACATCAGTTTTTACAACTGCAACTAGAGAGGCAAGGAGAGTTCTTGTGAGCATCATCACCCTTCTTGGCACCTGGCTGGCATCTCTCCAGTCATTTCACCCCTTTCCCATCTGCCAAGCTCATCTTTCTTCCTTTAGGCTTCTAACTCCGCATAGACGATTTGATTTCCCCTGTGTGTTTCTCAGCTCTCCTTTTCATTCTAGTTGTTCTGTTTTCTAGTATATTCTATTTTCAGTTTTTTCAAGAAAGACCTCCAGCTTGATGCTAATCTTGTTGGAGTAAGAATTGCAGGGTCAGAAGAATTCTTCCTAAGAGATTTGTGACATAAAGACCCTTTTATACCTCCAGTACATTGGCTGTTACAATGGCTATGAACAAAGATTTTCAGAGGACTAAAAAAGAAAAAACTAAAGACATTGTAAACTGTTCACTGAGCTTAAGATATAAGCTATAGCTGGGCTTCAATACTGGAATTATTTCCACACTAAAATAATAATAATAATAATAATAATAATAATAATAATAATAAATACAAATAAAAAAGAAAGAAAACTAAATCCTTTCCCTTCCATATTTTCAAACCACAGCCTTATTTCTTCTCAGTGCCAAAGGAGTCAAGTACAGTGCCTCTTATCCTGTCTTCTGTTTACTTGTCAACTTATCTGGTTTGTTTTTGTTGTGAACTCAAGGCAACTGTAACTACTGTTGTGAAGGTCACCACTGGACTTACTACATTTGAGGCATAATTTCACATCTCTATTCATATGCACATTGTCAAGAAAATTAATTCCAGATTTGGAAGTAGACAAAAAAAATAATTGACTGATTTTTCTCTTAGTAGTCTTGTCTGTTTTCTTGGTTGTTAGATAAGTCTATAAGGATATATAATTTTTACTTATCATGCTATTTCTACACAATAGGGGTAGAAAATAAAAGTAATATTAGCACAAAAGACTGTAGTACTACATAATCCTTGATGGCTACAATAAAAATTGATTTGGCTGTGAATACATGCAGTTGATTTATATCAAGTATAACAGACAACCCCAAATTTTATGGGTTTTTGTCTCCTAGGATATTAACCAGTTTTCTATTCATTAGCAAGTTAATTTCAGTTTGTCTTTGACTTAACCCCTAATCTTTGAATTTTCCATGAAACAGTCTAAGTAGTATGCTGTTTTCTACCCTAATAAGTTAATAAATTCTTTGGTTTTATAGGTTTAATGAAAGTTATATGTTTAACTTCCTGACCACCTTTTCTTCAAATTACTCTAGAGTATCTCACATCACTCCTATCATGTCACAGGCCCCTTAAACTGCTTTCTATGACACCCTGTTCTTCCAGTCTTTCTCTTGGCCACTCTTCACATTTGCTTGCTACACCTTTCACTTTGATTCATTATTTAGTTATTGGCATTCTTTGATGCTTAATTCTTAATCCTATTTTCTTAGTAAAATTCTCTCACAAAATAATTTTGTGAATTCTTTGCAATTCATCTATATATATTTGGCTTATATGCCACCTTGAATTTATTAACATTCAGAATGAAAAATCATGGTATAGCACAAGTCTGTGTTGATGCGCATAGAATCATATCTAAAGTACTCAGATAGCCTTGGAGGAATACATAACTAGGCCAAGGTAAAATCTAATGACTTTACTATTTATACTAAAATAGACAGCACATTTATAGTGATTAGGATCTTTTTGTCTATTATATTTAGTGTCTTCTTCTTCTTGATGACAGTGAATAGATGTCAAAATTGCATCTGCTTTATTTGCCTACTTCTGTAATCCCAGCTGATTAATTAATGTCCCCATTACTTTAGATAAGGAGTAATATGGACCATGAAATTCTAACTTTTCTTGATATCAATCATATATATATGTGTGTGTGTGTTTTACACACACACATACAGAGAGAGAGAGAGAGAGAAAGAGAAAGAGAGAAGTATGTGTACATATATCAAAAGATCCCCCAAATTGTCTCAAATATACTTTTACATACTTTTTAATTATAGGTCAGAGTGCTCTCTAAATTAGTCAATCATATGACATGCTGTAGCTATAAAGGTCAACTCTTAAAACCATGAAAGGCTAATAATTTTGTAGAGGAAAATTATCCCAAGGACAGACAAGATGTAGACATGCCAATGTACTGATATTGAGACAGAAGACAGCCTCTGAGCACCATTTGTTGCCTAAATTCTCTTCTGACACAGCTCTCACAGACTTTGATTGAGCTTGTGGGAGATGAAGTTTTAATAAAAGAACAAACAAAATGAACAAAGCACTCTCTCCTCTGATCTTGCTTGGGTATTTAAGGACATAAGACATCAGATTCCTAGGCTCTGTGAGTTACCCGAAGCATGGCATAGCAGCAGCCGCAGTGATGGACATTTGCTGGTGTCGCATCCCCTCCACACTGGACATGTATACCTTGTGACTTTGCTTATAGAGGCAGGTGTGGCCTCTGCCAGGAAAGCAGTGGCAGTTGCTGAAGCAGCTGCAGTGACAGTTTCTGGCAGAAGGCATAGTTGCTATTCTTGGCAGCAGTCAGGGTGTTCATGCAAAAACTCAAAACAAAAGAGGGATAGAGTTCAGGCTAGATCTCAGCAAACAGAGAAAATTCCCACTGGGAACCCCCAGCTCCATTATTGGGAACTCTGAGAGAAGCAGTTCCTTCAGTGCAGGAGAGGGTGAACCTGAGCAAACAGTCTTCAGGTGATGCTCTTGACCTGTCTGCAGGTTGATGTGTCTTAGGAAACACGGGCACACAGAGACCAACCATCCTGGCAGCTATACTTTTTGATTGAAGTCACCAAGTGGTGTATGAGGGGTGAAGGCCAAGAAAACTCTTCTGCCAACACAGGCTGCTTTGAACCACATTCTGTAGCGCTCTTGTCATTTCGGTGACCAATGCCAAGTCCAGAGTTTGTGGTAGAATAAGTTAGGAAACATGAATAAGAATCTAACACTTTCCCATACCACACAGGCCATTCTGCTCTGCAGGCTGGCATATGCATGGCGTCTTTATGAGAAAAGCAGCTGCAGGGGGTTCTCTGGGCATCAAATCTCATGCTTTTTGCCATGTGACCCTGACCTGGCCATGGCTAATGAGACCCAGGACTGATTTTTGATACAAAGGTAGTCTGTTTGGACATGACTACATCAGCTTTTCAGTAAGTATGGTGACAAGCTGAACTAATCAGCTTCTCTCTTTTGATGAGTCTCAGGGCCAGACATGCAGAGGTTTGGCAGAGTACAGTTGCAGAGGATGAAGAGATGCAGAGGAAAAGGGAAGTAGGGAGAAGCCATATGCTGGATTACAAGCAGCTCTGAAACCAAAAGGATAATACTGGAGGCAGCTAGTCAGATCCATGCAGAGTCTCAGAAGCAAAGCAGAGTTCACTGTAGTCACATCATGTACACACATATAACATTAAATGAATAATAAACAAGTAGCTAAGCATGATATTTCACACCTTTAGTCCAGATACTTCTGAGGAGGCAGAGGCAGGTGGAGCTTTGTGCCTTCAAGAGCTTTCTGAGCTACATAATAAGTTCCAGGCCAGCTATGGCTATATAATAAGGCACTGACTCAAAATAAAACAAAATTAAGATATATTATACACACTAATATGAAAGACATGTTGTTTTTCTACCTTTCTTATTCTAGTAGGATTTCTTATACTTAAGCATCATGCCAACTATTTCTGTCTCACACCTTGAAAGAACTTGATGCTGCCTCACTTCCCTGGGTATTTTTAAATTAGACCTCATAACCTGAAGCAGCTTGAGTGTGTCTGTTCAGGATAGCCTGAAACAGTGCAATGAAGAGAGAAGGCTAGAGCACAGTAGGTGAAATTCTGTGTGGCATATATGAATAGTTTCTTTATCTGCAACAACAAACAGCTTGCAAAAAATCAAAATGAGCCTATGATAGCTTCCAGTGATCAATTTAAGTTTCTTCTTCTTTGCCATGCTTCGGCTACCCTTTTTCCTAGCAACGGCTTGTACCATATGATTCTTATTAGGAGAGCAGCAGGCATTTAGGATCCAGTAACACCTCACCTTCACGAGGTGCTGATGGAGCAGACAACAAGCTCACACTTTGCAGATGTTCCCTTGGGAAAAGCAGAGCAGCTGAAATACAATGAACCACCCATGGTGCTCACAAATTCTACCTTATAATGAGGACAAATGGTGGGTAGCAAAGGTCATTGTAGCTTCTGAAGATTCTCTGGAAGAAAAGATCTCAGTGTTTACTAGATTTGCATTTAAGAGCTCACCTTTAAAGGCTTAGCTCCTCCAAATTTTATTTCTTTAAAGTAAAATTTAACCAAATTCTTGGACAAATATACTTTGGTGTGCCTAGATTAATGACCAAGTAAGATTCATCAGTATAATTATAAGAATAAGAATATCTAATGCAGCTTTCCCAGTGAAATACGATATTATATTAAAAGGTTATAATAATGCAAACATTAATTTTATTAATTCAAGATAATTTAAGATGATTGTATCAGAAAATTAAAAGTATAAAATATATTTTATTTCTAAAAAAAAAAAACCAGCCTCTAAAGCATTCTTGAAACATATTCTAAAAACTTTTAGATGTATAATCTCTTGTAAAACGAGACTGCAGAGAGCAATAAGATGTCAAGTGAGGGCAGGCACTTCATTCTGTAGCTATTCACAAGATCAAAGGACACACAAACTGCCTTTTTTGCCACACAGAGATATCCTCACATCTGAATGATAACGCTGAAATTCTTATAGCCAAGTGGCTACAACAGCATGCTATCAAATTTTCATGTATCCAGTAAAAAAAAAAAAAAAAAAAAGCAGAATATATGATATACATTTTATTTGAACAAAGTAAAAATACAGTTGTATGATGAAAGCTTCTGCTAAACATAGATCCCAGAGACACAGAGTTCTGCATTCTTAGGACAGATTGTCCTTCCTCCAACCCCATCCACATCTCCCAGAACCAGAAGAGCAG
Source organism: Sigmodon hispidus (assembly GCA_004025045.1). NCBI lineage: Eukaryota > Metazoa > Chordata > Mammalia > Rodentia > Cricetidae > Sigmodon > Sigmodon hispidus. The sequence goes on along the minus strand of PVIH01004733.1, from coordinate 41,932 downwards.
GAGGTTACAAATCACTAGTCAGTATAAAAACCATTGTTGTTGAGACTAGACACATATCTGCAAGTAACTGGTAAGTTACTATATGCGGTATTTCAAGTCAATTCAGATGGGTGAGAAAGGAAATGGATGACAAATGCAAAAATACAAGAAAGTCCAAGAAAAAGCAGAAGATTGCATTCAAATGTTACTTTGAATTTATTTTTGATGAATTCCTTAAAATAGATGATTAGTAGTGATTTAAAAACTCATTTTTGCCTCTTCTCTTCCATATGCTGTTTTGCATTGGCTTTATTACAGATAAGGAGGAAAATGTAGAGGCGAAAACCGAAGCATGAAAATGAACCAGGCTGCCGCAGCTGAGAACACCTGAGTGCCTGGGAAGAGGGAGGGCCATATGAGAACAGACAATGGTCTGGGTATTTACTATGCATTTAGTCATTCTCTGCTCCCTTGGCCTTCAGCATCGCCTGCAGACAGGGTGATAACTGTTGGCAAAGGCTGTTTTTCACCCTCTGTCTCTGTGGAAACACAGAAGCGACACATTTTTAGTGTTTAGGCTGCAAATTCTTCAGAGCTGAAGAGCCCTGGGCTATGTCTAGATATTACTTTTTTTTTGCCATCTTTCTCTTGTAAGCATTTTCTTCTTGATGATTAATATTTTTCAAAATCTAACAAGTCGGGTTTTTTTCCTTCCAAATATCTAGAGGAATAAAAAGTTCAGACAGTGAATTATAAGACAGCACTCCTCTACTAAAAACAACATTTTGAAATTATCTGGAACTGTTTACAATAGGCCCAATGTTTCAGAATGAATAGATGAATTAGAAATAGTTTCGACCCTAATTTTTTCAGGAAGAATCAAACACAACCACACAGCAGTATTTTGATCTTGTTCACTATCTAATTGCCCTGAGCTATTATCTCAGAGACAAAGCAGGCTTTCTGTAGCTTGCAAAGTACTGCACGTACACTAATTTATGTTATAGTTTCTGATATCTGATGTAATAGTGTATAACAATGGGCTTATTTCAATTCACAGTTTCAGAGGTCTCCCTCTATTCTCAGTTGGCCATGCTCTCATGTCCTTGTCATGAGGCAGAACATCCTGACAAAGAGAGCACCTGGGAGCAAGAGGTTCACTTCATGGAGGGCAGAAAATGAAAGAGAGGAGAAGACTGCCATCCCTCAATCTTCTTTGAGGACATATTTCTGATGTTGAAAGACCTCTCACTGGGTCCCGACTCTAAGTTTTAATACCTCCCAGTAGCACCAAACTAAGCACCAGGCATACACAATGCAGCTGGATTCCAGATGAGCTCAGGATTCCTGGATGATTTTGGCATCTGCTGCAGGACAAAACTCAACTGAGACAAGTGCCTTCAAAAACTGTGCTAGGAAGGATACCCAGGTCCCAATTTCTAGTAGTAAGCTACTCAGATCTGCTCCCCAAGAATCAATAGCAGGACAGACCTAAGAGCTACCCACCTGAGACCATTAGTCAAGCAGGCCTTGAAGGCTTTTTTCCTGAAAATTTATTAGTCAACATCATACTTACAGTCTATTTGGGCACAATGGAAGACTTGTTAGCTTCTTGAGCATTGAGTAAACTTGTCCAGGCTGTAAAGGAACAGGTAATTTTTAGGGTGTAGCCTACCTCATGATTTATAAGGTCTCCCACAATATAGAGGAAGAAAAATCTCATCTGGTCCAAGGCCCTTTGAAGGGTTTCAATACCTCTTCTGTAGTAGGACTCAGAGGCTGATCCCCAAACTCACATGTCTCTGCTGGGCATAGTTAATAAAGTACACACTGCCCCAATTCCCACTGTTCCTTGAGTAATTCTTGGCAGATGTCTTCTGTAATTGTCATGGGCTATCTTTAGCTATCTTTATTATAAAAGCACTCAGAAATAATTGCTATTTTTTAGTACAAATTTTCTGAATATATTTTAAAAATCAAAGAAAGCAACAATGAGCTCAGGAATCAGAACAGATATCTTAGTACAATATTGTTTTTAAAATAAAAATTGACGAAAATTTATAAAATTCATGCAAGATGAAACATCATAATCTTAACTAAAAGTAGGTTGCTTGTTATTCTACAATTCAGTGTCATTGCACAGCTGCATCAGTCATGTTCACTCAGGTCCCTTCTCTGCTTAGTTTATTAGGATTGATACTGGCAAGCTAACTGATTTACCAACCAGTTGCAGGGCTTTTCAGAGACATGCTTTGTTTTGTACTAACTTACACCACTTGACTAAAAATATGGACAATATTTTGATAGCTGCAAACAAACACACGAATTCTTTCTTTGGACTTAATTTCCGTCTTGGCTTAGCAGGACAATATATATTTGTGACATTTGTTTTCTGAAGCTTGGAGAAGTAAGTTAACTTTTCCAAGGTCGCAGAAGCTAGTGAATGTTGAGCCAGGGCTTTCATCATACATCCTACAGTTCTATTTGTCAGGGAAGCATTCTTTTATGTTATATTTGAGGTTGTGGTTCTCTAGTGGCATAGTCATGGAAGCAAAATTTTCCAATACACAGTTTCTCAGTGCATATGTGAGATTACATTGCATCCATTCTGGCATCCTTAAAAGCAACTGGACCACGCCTAAGCCACCAGTGGCTCATTTTCCTCTGAGTCCTTTAGATTTGATGCATCATAAAAAATAAATTGTAACATATATGCATATATATGATTGTACTCAGGTGTATATATATGTTTGCACAGGTGCTCTACAATATCAGAAACATTATAAATGTTCGGTGTTCTGATTTGTCAGTGTGAAGCTGGTGATTTCCATAACTGCTACATAATTGTGGATTTCCCCATTTTACTAGGGACTCTTGAATGATCCACATGCAGGTCTCTCTCTCATTAGAAGGCATGCTTCTGAGTGGCTTGCTCACTGACTCTGCATTTCCTTCCTTTCTCCTCTTCACTCTTGGAGGTCACACAGTGCTTTTCACAAAGCTAGCATAGAATAAGCTCACTATAAGCTACAACATAAAAATGGCTCATTGCATCCTTTTACAGGGCAATGCAGTCACAATGCAATCATTTGCAGCTCCACTTGGGATTAGTCCTAAATGTAAGGATTTAGACAGCTATTCTTTGTCATCACTTTTGTGTTATTTGCTACTTCAAAAATAATAGTTTGAGATATAAGACTGTGTAACACAGATAAGATGCATATTAACAGAGCAATTTTGAGGCCCAAACTAAAAGTTGACTTGCTTGCTACAACAGTGATTCAAATAGCAATGCTCTTGTATTTTCATTCCCAGCCAAGGAATGATCTGGCATGATGAGCTGTGGGAGGTCTCCCTTCACAGAACAATTTATTAGCGACAATTTAAGACATGGCTTGGAGACACTTTATGAGATTATAGCATGCTTTCCAATTTGATTGTCCTGAGTTGTGACATCTGGAACAGGTAAACTCACTTGGGGTGAATTTACTTAAAGGAGAACATGGATGAACTGTTTACAAGAGCTTTATTCTTTCTTTCTTTCTAAAATAAAGAACATCTCATTGCATACCTCAGTGGGAGTTTAGTTGCTTAGTAACCCTTCATGGGCTGAGGCTGGCTATTGCTCTCAACCTGTGCACTGGATGAACCAGCCTGAGAGAGGGTTATCAGCAACACTTCAGTCTGTTACCTGGTACAAAGCTCCAAGAGAATATATAGAACTCCACAGCCTCTCTCTCTGTTACTCCTCTCTATATGTTTGTTCTACAACTCTCTCTGTCTCTCTCTCTCTGTGTCTCTCTCTCTCTGTCTCTCTCTCTCTCTCTCTCACACACACACACACACACCTATCTGTATAGATAGATCTATTACACAGGTAAATGTTTACAGTGAAATTATAAAACAATTTAGAAATGGAGGCTAAACTTCTAATGCACATCCAGTACCTCACAGTCTTTAAGGTAAGCCACTGAGTGATTTATACCAATCTTCTGTATGGTTCTCAAGATGTGTGTCTTCTGCTTCAGATCTTGCTTGATTAGTTGTCAACTTTTAAAACACAATCGTAATGGGTAAATTCATCTTTGTCCCAATGACTTTTCTTTTCCTGTCTTCAGTTCTAGCAACTTTGTTCGGATACCTTAGGAAAGAAATACAAAAGAACAGAGACAAAGATTGCTACAGATTTAATGTGAGAGATTCACTATTACACAGAGCTCATCTTTTGGTGGTCACAGCAACTCACTGAAGTGTGTGTGTGCTGGGTGCAGGATCCTATTATTATTTCAATTTTACAGATTAGTACTTGCTTCTTAGAGATGTAAAGTGAGGTCACACAGCTAGCAATTTGCATGGCTGGGACTGAAGCCAGGAAGTCTTAATCACTGTGCAGCATTGTATGCTGAAATTACCTTAAATTACTTAGTTCTGTGAAAAGCATGTTGTCTATTACATACACAGTTAATGCATGTCAGATAATGTTCAAGTATTAAAATCAAAATGACTCAATTGCATATTTGGAAAGATGTTTAGAATTAAAGCACCTCTGCCTCATGTTCATCTCCAAGAGAATGTACTTCAGCAAGTTAAAGTCACCATCACTTGCAATTACACAACATCACTGTATGGCAAAATTCTAAGTCATCAGATTTTCCCTGGATAATTAGTAATAGGGGACTCACTGCTTGTCCAGGCAGCCCACGATTATTGGTCCCTCTGAGGCAGAAAAGAAAAAGAAGCGGGAGGAGGTGTTATATAGCGAAGGTCTGCGAAGGCCCTGGGGAGATGGGGAGAGACGAGGCCAGGAGGCTTGCTCTTGTTGGAAGCGAACTCGCTTCTTCTTTGTTTCCATTTTTAAGTTATGTCGCATCTTTCCCTTTTCCTTGATTCCATCAACCTCCCTGGGGGAGGAACGATAGCCACAACAGGCAATTAGGGAGTGGTAGAGGGAGGAGGAAGGTGCCTCAAGCCTTTCTTTGTCCTTCAGGAAACAATCCTCTTGTTCAAGGTGGTTTTAATTACCCCACCCCTTTCCTTCCCCCTCCTTCCTTCCATCAATGCCCTTTCAATCAGGCTCCTGGTTCCAGAGCTTGTGAATTACCCAGAAAGAGAAAAGCACTACTAAGTTCCCACCCAGGTGGTTTGAATTAATGTACAGACAAAACTCAAGTATTCTTTTGGGATTAGCTAGTTTTCCTTTCCAAGTTCCACGTTTACAAACGTGTTTCACCAGATGTGCACCTTGGACCACCTGCATCCAGGTCACCTGGGGGTTAAAGAGCATGGTCCTGGACAAAACTCCAGATACTGAATCAGAATGGTGAAGGATGAGCCTGGGAAATGAGCATTTCAAACAAGCTTTGCTGGCAATGCTTTCATATAGTGTACTTTCAAAACCATCGCTTTGGAGCATATAAAGGTTATTTATCCATACAGGCTAAAAAGACAAATTCTTCATGAATTTATGTTTCTGTTCTTTTCTGTCTTGTGATTGTTTTCCTCTTCAATCTTGTTCTGCTCCAAAATCAGTAGGTGCTCCTGTCAGAAGCCTGGAGAAGTAAAAAAAAAAAAAATAAGTAAGTGAAAAATAAGAAATCATAAGCTGAACAATTTGAAAATGCAACACACTGAAAAGAGGGAGCCACGGCCTTTCTTGGGAACTTCTGAGCAGCTCTTTGTATAATGCCTTAAACATAAACTCAGCTTTCTCATTTTGGCTCAGATTCCTCATCTCAAAATAGGGAAAAATAAAATGCCTACCTCACGGCATTATTGCTAGGTTAAGTAATTTAATACAAACAGCTTGCTAAGAATAGCGCCTGGCTTGAGAACACTGGCTAGTTAACTGGGATAGGTAGTTCAAGTGCAGCCTAAAAGCTGTAATTCTGAACATGGAGAAATGGTTCAGTAGTTAAGAGTATTTGTTGCTTTTGTAAAGGACCAGAGTTTGGTACCAAGCATCCATATCAAGCTATGCACAACTAACTCCCAGGGATTCTGGCTTCAGGGGATCCAATGCCCTCTTCTGCCACATGTGGTTATCCACACATATGTGCATATACACACATGCTATCACACATGCATACAAATAAAAATAAAATATGTCTTTAAAATATATCAATAAAACTACAATTCAATAAACATATGCATCACTGAGTTTTAGTTATAAAATTAAGAATAATTTTAATCCTTTGTTGTTTTCAATGAAGATATTAGCATAAACAATGAATTAAGCATGCTGATGGACACCTGTATTCATTCATTAGAAGGATGAGAGAGGGTTGCCCCCAGCTCAAAGCAGTAGTGTAGGATACATAATGAGTTCCCAGTCAGTTTGGTCTATAGAGAGATTGTCTTAAAAAACTAAAACAAGGATTATAAATTTAGCTCAGGAGGTGACAACATTTGCTACAACTTATACAAACCTAGCCATCACACATGCATGTGTATAGCTCAGTGCTATGTATGGTGCTGTGGGAGTATGTTCTGGTACGTTGTTAATATTTATTCCTTCTTCTGGTTTAATAAAAAGCTGATTTGCCAGAAGGCGGACAGGAAGCATGACTGGGGCTACAAGAAACTGGTTACAGAAAGAACAGAGCAGAGATGTCAGAGAGATGCCAGAGAAGCCAGCAGATGCAGACAACTATGATGCTCTGAGAAAAGGTACTGGGCTGGATGGCTGAACAAGATAAGAATCATGGGTTGAATTAAGATGGAAGAGCTAACTAGCAATATGTCTAAGTCTTAGGCCAAATACAAAATTAATATAAGCATCTGTGTGTTTCTGCAGGTCTATGAACCTGTTGGCCTGGACCACAGGCCAGACAGGCCAGAAACTTCATACAACACTGTGGTAGTTTGCTGATTAGCAGTCTGGCTCCAGGTTCAGTGGGAGACTCTGCCTCCACACTCACAGGCACAAGCATTAAGTATACACATGCATATGAGCATGCTCTGGACGTGCATTAAACACAGACATAGACACAGATACACACATGCACAAATGTACACTCACACATACAGTCAACATATACACATGTACACATACACATGATAAAGATATCAGTGAAGTTAGAAGGAAAGTGAAGATTTTCAGATAATATAAAAGAAATAGTATTAGGCTTAGATTTACAAATAAGTGGAAGTTATAATATGAAGCAGTTTCTATATTCCACCAATTGTGCTAGGTGTCTTACATAGGTATTTATTTACTGCCATTCTTCCTACAGAGAATATAGAAGGGAAAACTGAAGCAGAGAGAAGCTAAACTGTTTACATATGGGCACATTACTAACAATGCACCAGAGACATGTCAGGCAACGATTTCTCTCTATGCTCTGTATAATTATCACTTTCAGGCAAAGTAGAGGTGTGAGATATATTCAAGCAAGGAAAACTGCAGGAGTCTGGATTTGGTGCAATATTCTATGAAAGGAGAGGTAACTGAAAGGCAAAGGGATTATCTCCACATAAACGGAATCTGAGGTCTTGCTAGGAGGGTGACCTTTATTCTGCTGTCAGTGTGGACAACAACTGCAACTACAAGAACTTGTCATATATTTTTGAAACTCAATATGGTCCAGACAATTATGGGAGAAATGCAAGTAAAAGCAATATTTTAATCTTTCACAAGATTAAAAACATCTACATTCCCTGCAGATGCTCCCCTTTCTTCTTTCTTTTCCTCCTCCTCTCTCCCAATGATACTAAGAAAAACAACAACTATTAAAGAGAAGAAATGACACATGTGATCTGGTATGCAAGCAAAATCTACTACTACTATCTACTAAATAACATATGTGTGTGTTTACGCAAGCCTTAGATAAAATTGAATTTAAATAAAACTTTGGCACAATCATGAAGAAGGCCTGATGTAAGCAAGAGAGTATCAAGAGATCAGACATGATATACATCCCTTTGCTTTCATTGGAAGAAGACTTAAGTCTTTCCCACTTGATTTCTCCTGTCTGGTGAAGAACTTCAATAACTGTGCCAAGCAACAGAAATGCATTTGGAGATGCTCTATGAACCCCTCTCTCACACCCTCCCCCTGAAAATGTTACCCAAATGCTATAATTTGGATTTATCTCTCTTATTATCTATACCAAGCAAACCAAACTGAGTTGTTCTATATTAGGGCTCTCATAAAGGCTCCAGTTCTTTGTTGATAAGATATACTTAGGACATATGTCTTTAATTTGTTCAGATCTGCAAGCACAGTAGCACACTTTGATTCTCTTCATCTAAGTTCAGTTGCTTGCTTGCATTTTGAAGAAGCTTGTATGTTAAAGTGAATCAAGTATTTTAGCCTTGTAAGTTGAGTATAAAATATTCATTTGGTCGGGGACCAGGTTCTGTCTGTGGTGCGTGTCTCCACATACTCCTTAGCAGACAGAAGTAGACTTCAGCTGTGAACATTCCCCCAGCTGCTTCTAAAACAAGAAAACTTGCAAGACCACCCCAACTCCAACTGCTTCAACAGAGAAGGACTGAGGACTATGAAAGGCAGACTCAGACTCCACCCAGAGGTGAGGTGAGGTCAGCAGGCCCAGCACCTGTATCCCCTCCAGGGAAAATTGTTTTCCATTGGGGTTCCAGTTCCGGGACCAGGTGCTGGCTATGGTGCGAGTTTCAACACACTCCTTAGCAGATAGGAATAGAGTCTGGCTGTGAGGGCCTTCTCCAACTGCACCTAAAAGAAGGGGCATCACACGGTGACCCTGCCTCAAATGCATCAGCAGAGAAAGACTAAGGATTTCAAATTCAGACCTCTGCCCAGAGCAGAGTCAGACATTGATCAGACCCCTTGCTCAGAGGAAACAGGAGACACACAAACCCTCTTGCCACAACTGACCAGGAGCCACATAATTGTGAACCACTGAAGTCATGGGCAGACGCCAGTGTAAAAAAAATATAATAATATAAAGAACAACAAGCTAACTGCAGAAGAAAGTGGTGGTTCTATAACTACAAGACCTGAAAAGAGCAATGAAGAGAAAGAAGAAGGAAGCAACCCAAAAAAACCTTTATGGTGATCATTGAAGCCCTCAAAGAAGATATGAAAAATTCCCTTAAAGAAATAGAAGAAAATACAACCAAAAAATTGGAAGAGATGAACAAATCTATGAAAGAAACATGACAGGAACTAAAAACTGAAATAGAAGCAATAAAAAAGGCACAAAATTAGGCAAAGATGAAAATAGAAAACCTGAAGAAAAAAGCTGGAACCATAGATACAAGCATAACCAACAGAATTCAAGAGATGAAGATAGAATCTCTGAAGTGGAAGACTCAGTAGCTGAAATAGATACATCAGTCAAAGAAAATACTAAAACAAAAAAAGACATAACAAAAAATATTCAGGAAATCTGGGATACCATGAAAAGACCTAATTTGAGAATAATAGGAATAGAAGAAGGAGAATAATACCAGCTCAAAGGCACAGATAATGTATTAAATAAAATCATAGAAGAAAACTTCCCTAACTTGAGACAAAAATGTCTATAAAGATACAAGAAGCTTATAGAACACATAATAGATATGACCCCCAAAAAATGTCAGCATGCCTCATAATAATCAAGCCACAAAACATACAAATAAAGAAAAAATTTAAGTGCTGCAAGAGAAAAGGACCAACTTACTTATAAAAGCAGACTCATCAGAATAACACCTATATATTCAGTGTAAACAATGAAAGCTAGAAGGGCTTGGTCAGAAGTTATAAAGATGCTAAAAGAGCATGGCTGCCAAACTAGAATACTATACGCTGTAAAATTATCAATTACCATAGATGGAGTAAACAAGATATTTCATGACAAAGTCAGATTGAAACCTATAGAAAGTATTAGAGGGAAAACTACAACCTAATGATCCCAGATACACCCATGAAACTACAAGCAATAACACCAGAGAAGATACCCCAGAGAAAGGAAATACAAAAAGGTTACCATCAAAAATAGCAGGAAATATCAATCAGTGGTCACTAATATCCCTTAATATCAATGGACTCATCTCTCCTATAAAATGACACACACTAATAAGATGGATACAACAACAGAAGCCATCCTTCTGTTGCCTACAAGAAACACACCTCAACAATAAAGACAGACACAGGCTTAGAGTAAAGGGTTGGGAAAGGATTTTCTAGTCAAATGGTCCTAAGAAACAAGCTGGGGTTGCCATCCTAATATCTAACAAAGTAGACTTTAAGCTAAAAGCAATTAAGAGGGACCAATTTGATCATTACTTATTCATCACAGGAAAAATTGGTGAAGAGCAGATTTCAATCCTGAATATTTATGCTCCTAATGTAAGGGCACCTACCTATGTAAAACAAACAAACAAACAAACAAACAAAAAAAAAAAAACACTGCTAAAGCTCAAACCTCACATCAATTCTCACACCCGAATAGTGGGAGATTTCAATGCCCCCACTTTCACCCCTGGATAGTTTAACCAGACAGAGACTCAACAGAGAAATAACCATCTAACAGAGGTTATGATGCAAATGGATTTAATAGATACCTACAGAAGCTTCTACTCAAATGCAAAGGAATATACATATTTCTCAGCTCCTCATGGAATTTTCTGCAAAATTGACAACATAATTGATCATAAAGCAAATATCAACAGATATAAAAATATTAAAATAATCCCTTATAACATAACAGACCACCAGGGCCTAAAGGTAGAGTGCAACATCATCAAAAATCAAAGAAAGCTTACCAACTCATATAAACTAACCATTACTCAGGTGAACTACCTCTGGGTCAAGGAAGAAATTAAGAAAGAAATCAAAGTCTTCCTAGAATTCAATGAAAATGAATCCACAATGTACTCAAACTTGTGGGACACAATAAAAGTAGTCTTAAGAGGAAAATTCATAGCACTAGATGCCTATATAAAAATGTGAGAAATCCCACACTAGAGACCTAACAGCTCAGCTGAAAGCCTTAGAACAATTAGAAGCAAACTCACCCAGAAGGAGTAGATGGCAGGAAAAATCAAACTTAGAGCTGAAATCAATACAATTGAAACAAAAAGAACAATACAAAAAAATCAGTGAATCAAAGAGTTGGTTCTTTGAGAAAGTCAACAAGATAGATAAGCCCTTAGCCAAACTAATCAAAAAACAGAGAGAGTATGTCCAAATCAACAAAATCAGAAATGAAAAGGGGGACATAACAACAGACCCCCGGAAATACAGAGAATTATCAGGTCATACTTTAAAAATCTGTATTCCACAAAAATGAAAAACCTTGAAGAAATGGACAGCTCTCTGGACAGGTATCATTTACCAAAATTAAATGAAGATCAGATTAATTACCTAAACAGGCCTATAACCCTTAAGGAAATTGAAGCTGTCATTAAAAGCCTCCCCAAAAATAAAAGCCATAGATAGTCCAGACAGTTTCAGTGCCGAATTCTACCAGATATTCAAAGAAGAATTATTAACATTACTCCTCAAACTACTTCACATAGTAGAAACTGAAGGAATATTGCCAAATTCCTTTTATGAGGCCACAATTACCCTAATACCCAAGCCACTCAAAGACACAACAAAGAAGGAGAACTACAGACCAATTTTCCTCATTAATATATAGATGCTAAAATTCTCAACAAAATTTTAGCAAACTGTGTACAACAATATATAAAAAATATCATCCACCATGACCAAGTAGGATTCATCCCAGAAATGCAAGGCTGGTCTAACATATGAAAAACTGTAAACATTATCCATTATATAAACAAACTAAAGGAACAAAACCACATGATCATATCCTTAGATGCTGAAAAAGTCTTTGATAAAATCCAACACGCCTTTATGATAAAAGCCCTGGAGAGATCAGGAATACAAGGAGAATACCTAAATATAATGAAGGCCATTTACAAAAAGCTGACAGCCAGCATCAAACTTAATGGAGAAAAACTCAAAGCAATTCCACTAAAATCAGGAACTAGACAAGGATTTCTTCTCTCCCCTTATCTATTCAATATAGTTCTCGAAGTTTTAGCTAAAGCAATAAGGGAACGAAAAGAGATTAAGGGGATACAAATTGGAAAAGAAGAACTGAAACTATCTCTATTTGCAGATGATATGATTGTATACATAAGTGACCCACAAAATTCTTCCAAGGAACTGCTACAGCTGATAAACACCTTCAGCAATGTAGCAGGATACAAGATAAACTCAAAGAAATCAGTAGCTCTTCTATGAACTAAAAATAGAAGAGCTGAAAAGAAATAAGGGAGACATTACCCTTTATAATAGCTGCAAATAGCATTAAATACCTTGGAGTAACTATAACCAAAGAAGTAACAAATCTATTTGACAAAAATTTTAAATCACTGAAGAAAGAAATTGAAGAGTATATTAGAAAATGGAAAGATCTCCCATGTTCCTGGATAGGTAGGATCAACATAGTAAAAATGGCAATTCTACCAAAAGCAATCTACAGATTCAATGCACTGCCCATCAAAATCCCAACACAATATTTTTTGGACCTTGAAAGAACAATACTCAATTTTATTTGGAATAACAGGAAAGCCAGGATTGCTAAAACAATTTTACTGAACAAAAGAACCTCAGGAGGTACCACCATCCCTGACTTCAAGTTATACTATAGAGCTACAGTAAAAATACAGCCTGGTACTGGCATAAAAACATACTTATGGATCAATGTAATCGAACTGAGGATCCAGACATTAACCCAAAAACCTATGAACACCTGATCTTTGACAAAATATTCAATGGAAAAAAGATAGTGTCTTTAACAAATGGTGTTGGCATAGCTGGTTAGTAGTGTGTAGAAAAATGCAGATAGATCCAAGCCTGTCACCCTGCAGAGAACTCAAATCCAAGTGGATCAAAGACCTCAACATAAACCCAGCCACTTTAAACTTGATAGAAAAGAAAGTGGGAAATACACTTCTACGAACTGGCACAGGCGACCACTTTCTAAATATAACACCAGTGGCACAGGCACTAAAATCAACAATCAATAAGTGGGATCTCCTGAAGCTGAGAAGCTTCTGTAAAGCCTAGGACACTGTCAACAGGACAAAACGACAGCCTATATAATGAGAAAAGATTTTCACCAACCCTACAAGTCATAGAGGACTGATCTCTAAGATATATAAAGAACTCCAGAATCTAGAGCCCAAAACCTTGACTAACCCAATCAAAAAATGGGGTTAAGATCTAAAAAGGGAATTCTCAGCAGAAGAATTATGAATGGCTGAAAGGCACCTGAAAACGTGCTCATCATCTTTAGCCATCAGAGAAATGCAAATCAAAACAACGTTGAGATACCACCTGACACCTGTCAGATTGGCTAAGATAAAAGTCACAGATGACAGCCTATGCTGGAGAGGGTGTGGCGCAAGGGGAACACTTCTCCATTGTTAGTGGGAGTCTATGCTTGTTCATCTACTCTGGAATGTAGTATGGTGGTTTCTCAGAAAACTGGGAATCAATCTCCCCAAGGACCCAACAATACCACTTCTGGGTGTATACCCTAAAGATGCACAGTCACACTCCAAAGGCATTAGCTCAACTATGTTCATAGCAGCTTTATTTGTAATAACAGGAACCTGGAAACCACCTAGATGCCCCTCAACTGAAGTATGGATTAACAAATTGTGGTACATCTACACAATGGAGTACTACTCAGCACTAAGAAAAACTGATATCCTAAAATTTGCAGGCAAATGGATGTATTTGGAGAATATCCTCCTGAGTGAGGTATCACAATCTCAGAAAGATAAGCAGAGGATGTACTCACTCATTAATGGACTCTAAACAAACAAACAAACAAACAAACAAACAAACAAATAACAAAAAAGCAAAGCATGCCCAAGCTGCAAAGCACAACCACTGAACAGCTTGGGATCAGAAACACCTTGGACTGACTCTTTGGATCCCACTCCCCCTAGAGGAACACCTGACTCAGTCTTGAGGTTGGGGGAAGAAAACTGGATCTGCCAGGAGGTAGGCTGAACTAAGCATTATTGGGACAGTGAGACCTTGGGATGGCCTGCTGCTTGCCCAGTAGTGGTGGGTGGGGGTGGCGGATGGGGAGTTGTGAAGAAGAGAGAATGACTTGATGTGGTGGGAGGGGGAAGGGACCTTGAATAAGGATATACAAGGAAAAAAAAAGAATTTTATTTTAAAATTAAAAAAAAATTCAGTTGATCAACTATGTATTTTTTCAGTATAAAAGAAAATTATAGAGTCTGACAAAAGTTATGAAGACAAAAGTTACTAATTAAAACTTTGGTCTTCTATTTAGCTATAGCCTTGTCCTAAGAACAGAAATTCAGTGTTTATATATTAGCATGTTTATTATACATAGTGCTGCATTTTACAAAGCAATTTTCATACAAACATATAATACACTTCACTATTCTGCCCTTTTCTGCCTATCTCTACCCTCTTCCTCACAGCCCAAAGTCTTGGTTCTACTGTCATGTCAGAGATGTATACAAAATTTTATTTATTTATATAAAATTCAGGATCTACAAAGGAGAGAAAACATTCAACATTTGACTTTTTGAGGATAGCTATTTGTTTAACATGATTAACCCCAGAGGTATTTATTTTCCAACAAATGATATTTTTTCCTTCTTCACTACTGAATTAATTTCAGATGTATCCATGCCCCATATTTTCTTGCTTCATTCCACTCTTGATGGTTCTATAAGTTTACCATTGTGATTAATACTTTAACAGACAAGGATGTAAAGGTATTTCTGTGACATGTTGATTCTTTCACGAGTGGTATGTCTGGGTCACATGGCAGGTCTAATTGTTATTTTCTTTTAGGAAATTCCATACTAATTTTTATAGACCATGCATAAATTTATATTTCTACCAACAGTGTAGAATAATTCTCTTTTTTCACATTCTTACTACCATTTATTGTTATTTAATTTTTTCTTTTGTAATATAATATTTTATTAATTATTTATGAGCATCTATACATATAATGTATCTGATTAAAAAACATCTCTTACCTTCATACTCCTATCTCCTCCAGGTTCAGCTTCATCTGCCTTCTCAATTTATTTGCTCACTTTTTTTTTTTTAATAATGCAATGAGTACAATTTATCCTACCTTTATATAGCATAAGTGTAGTGCCATTCAGTGGAGCATAATTTATCTACCAGAAGTCATACTCTTGAAAAAAATGTTTTTCTATCCCTTTGTAGCCATAGACTATCAATAGTTCTTCAACTAGGGGTGGGGACTCCTGAGACATGTTGCTCTCTGTGCTGAAATATTAACTGGCTTAATCTTGTGCAGATCTTGTGCAATTAACCGCAGCTGCTCTGAGATGAGTCCTGATGTTACTAGGAATTTGAGGCATCCCAGCAGAATTGCTGTATGTTGCCAGGTAAATTGAGGTTTCCTTATGGTGCTTGGTCTCGTTAATAAAGGAACTTGAGAATGACTCAAAAGAAAACTTGGGAACAATTTCATTAGCATTAAAAAAAAAACAAAAAAAACCCAGGCCAGACAAACCACAAATATTGGCAACTGCCTGAAGGAAGAGAATGAAAAAAGAAAAATTGGGAAGATAAACCTTAAATAAGCCAGCATGTATGTCAGCCACATGGTAGACACCAGCCATATGGTCGGGAGGGAACCTTTACAGAAAGAATAAGGAAGACCCATAGAACCAAATAAAACATTTTCAGGTTTAGCCAGCATCCAAAAGAAAAAGACAGGAGAAGAAAAAGAAAAAACTGCCTACTTCTTTTAATGTTCACTGAGTCTTGGAGGGGTCATGGGGTGTCCTATTTCTGGCCAAATACGCCACAGACATTTCTGTTGTCAGAAGTTTCTATCCAGCCAACAACTCCGAAATACCCAGCAACTACTTTCTAAATAATCAACTCAGAGGATTCATATTACTTAAAAATGCTCAGCAAGTCAAATGGAGGGATTTGGAAAATATTCTCCTAAGCAAGGTATCTCAAACCCAGAAAAATAAGCAGGGGACTCTAAACAAAAAAAAAAAAAAAAAAAAAGCAAAAAGCAGAGCATGTCCAAGCTGCAAACCACAACCACTGAACAGCTTGGAATCTGAAACACCTTGGACTGACACCTTGGATCCCACTCCCCCTAGAGGAACACCTGACTCGGTCTTGATGTTGGGGGGAGAACCTGGATCTGCCAGGAGTGGAGGCTGAACTGAGCAATTTGGGACCTTGGGACCTCCTGCCCATGCTGGGGAGGAGATGGGGAGATATGGAGAAGAGAGATTGACCTGAGGGGGTGGGAGGGGTAAGGGACCTTGAATAAGGATATACACGGATAGAAACTGTGACTTTATTCATAATAAAAACCATAAAAAATGCTTAGCCAGTAACTCAAGTTTATTACTAATTTGCTCTTACCTTTAAATTAATCTCTAATTCTTATCTATGTTTAGTCAGGTGGCTTGGTATCTTTTTCTCAATCCTGCATTCTCATCTTGCTTCCTTTATATCTGACTGTCTGCTGCTTCTCTGCCTTTCCTCCTTCTAGAATTTTCTTATGTAGCAAGAGCTTCTGGTCTGAACTACCCCAAGATCCAGAATAGCAGTTCCCAAAAAAATCATATAAAGTCTTATATTAATTTTATGCTGTTTGGCCTATGACTTAGGCTTATTGCTAGCTAACTCTTATAATTTAACCCAATTCTATTTATCTATGTCTTACCATGTGACTCCTTGCTTATTTGAGTTCCTTTACATTTTGGTGTCTTGGGAGCATCTCACATCATCTCCATCTGACTCCACCCTCCTTCCTCTTTATTTATGCTTGGATTTCCTGCTTGCTTCTAAGATGCCTTGCCATAGGCCAAAACAGTTCCTTTACTATTCAATGATAATTCACAAAATACAGAAAGACATCCCATATCACTCCTAGTCTGGTTTTCCCATCTGTACTGGGTGTACTAGCTGGATACTGGCCAATCAGTGTTTTTTTATACCAATATCAGTAACAAATCTTTACAGTGTATAAGAGTGTTATCCCACAGTGCATTTCTGTGTTTTCAACAATTGTGAGTTTCTGTACTAACTGCCATCTACTATACAAAGAAATTTCTCTGATGAGGATTTAAAGCTTAACTAATTGCTGGGCATATATATGTATGGAATATGTATATATACATATATATGGAATTTTAATATTATATTCATTTAGTGAAATAGCAGTAGTATATTCACTTCTATGGCCAATGAGCTACCTGCCATGTGTTCTCCACCAGGTTTACAGGGCCTAAAATCCAATCAGAAAGTAGTTGATTATTACCATAATATTTGTGCCACTATTATGTCTGTGAATATATCTTGCTAGGTCAGTTATTATTGTAGTTTGAGAGTTCTCAATAGGGCTATCCCCAGCAGTTCACGTAGCACATTCTGGTACTACAAAAAAGTAGCCAGCAGGGAAGATGCTTTCAGATATTTTTTGTTTTTATTTCTCCTTGACCAGAGATTATATGTCTACCAAAATGGGTTCAGATGGCTTTGAAGATAGAATGTTTTCATTTTAATTTACTTTTCCCTGATGGCTAGTGATGTCAAACATTTTCCTATGTATTTATTAGCCATTTGTCTTTTGAAACAGTTCATTTCATTATCAAACTTATTGATTGGATTGTTGATTTCTTGACATTCAGGTTTTTTTTTTTTAAAGTTCTTTGTATATTCTAGATATTAATACTTTCCCAAGTAATACTTACTAAAGTATTTTCTCATTTTACTTAATCTTTTCATTCAGCTGTTTCTTTTGCTGTATAGAACCTTTCTAACTTCATAAGGTCCCTTGATCAGTTGTTACTGTTTCGTGTGCAATTGGAGCTCACTAAGTCTTTGCCTAAGCGTATCTTGAAGTGTTTTCCCGTCTTCTCCTTTAAGAGTTCTAATGTTTCAAACCTGACATTGCTGTCTTTAAGTTATTTGAAGCAGATGCTTATTTAAATTTAGAGATGGGGATCTAGTTTCAATGTTTTCATTTAAATATCCTTTCTTTATTGCATTTACTGAAGAGACATCATTCACTGAAGAGCTTGTCCTTTCTCCACTGTATATTTTTCTAAAAATGTTCAGATGACTGTAGCTATGTAGACTTGTATCTGGGTCCTCCACTGATATTTGGTTTTTCTACTAGTTTGAGATATTTGTTACTTTGGTTCTGCCTCATAACTTAAAATAACTCAAGCATTGTTCTTTTTATTCAGATTGCTTTTAATATCTATGGTCTTTTCTATAGTCACATGAAGTTTATAATTGCTTATTTCTCTGAAGAGTGACAAGGAATATTTATGGGGATTGCATCAATAGTAGATTGCTTTTTGTAGTATGGTTGTTATCACAATAATTATACAGCTCCTTAAAAATGGAGGTTTTTCCATGCTTCGATTCTCTTTTCTATTTCTCCATTATTATTTTTTTAAAAAAAAAACTGTTGTGAAGGTCTGTAATGGGATTATGTTATTAAAATGTAAATAATTGTCCTGCCTACTGGTTTAATAAAGATGCCGATTGGCTGAAGGCAGACAGGAAGTGTGGGTGGGGCTATCAGACTAAAACTCTGAGAACAGGAAGAACAGAGCAGAGATGCCAGAAAGAAACCAGCAGAGCAGCCAGCAAATACAGAAAATAACTATGCTGCTCTGAGAAAAGATACCAAGCATGGCTAAACAAGAATTACAGACTAGTTTAAGAATTAAGATTTAGCAAGTTATATGACAGTCATAGGCCATTCAGCATAAAGTTAATATAAGCATCTGTGTGTTTCTATGGCACTGCGGGACTGTGGGACTGTGGGTCTGTGGGTCAGGAATACAGGCTGGACAGACCAGACAGCCCAGAAACTTATTACTACAAAAGTCTTTCTTTTTATTGGTTAGTTTCAGTCAATGACCACCTCCAGGGTATTCTGAATAGGATTATTTCCTGATTATTTTTCAGCATCTTTTTGATTTGTCTAAAGGGAAGATACTGATGCTTGTTTATCAGTTCTAGAATTTTTCAGAGAAAATTTCAGAATCTCCTATGCATAGAATTATATAATTTTCAAATAAAAATAGTTAGACTCCCTCTTTTCCTTTTGTATCTTTTAATGTAATTGTTTTGTCTTATTGCTTTAGGAATCAACACTGTTTGGGTAAGAATGCAGATAGGGGATACTTTTTTCATTTTGTTTTGACTTTAGTGAGAATCTTTGTGGTTTTCTCCTATGACTCTAAAATTGGTGATATGCAGTCATAAAAAAAATCTTCATTGTGTTGAGATATATTCCTTTCATTTCTATTTTCTTCAGAGCTTTTATTACAAAAGAATGCTATATTGAAACAAAAGCTTTCCCAGCAATAATTGATATGATCATGTGATTTTTGTTCTTAAGAGCATTTATGTGACACAGTGCATTTGTTTTTGTTCAACCATACCTAAATCCCCACATCATAGCTAACCTAATCATAGTAAATCATCCTCTTGATATAATTTTGAATTTGTTTTTTAAGTATTTTATTGATTTTTTAAATGTATATTCATAAAAAGATTGGGATTGAAGGTTTTTTTTATTGTTGTTGTAATTTCTTGTATTTTGAGACAAAGTCTCACTCTATAGTCCTGTTACTAGCTGGGATGGAGCTTGAAATGTACATGAGACTATCCTCAGACAAATAACAATCTAACTGACTTTCCTTCCTGGGTGCTGGGGTTAAACACATGAGTTATCACATCTGGCAGTTATATTTTTATGTAGTTTATGTATCATAATTGTACTAACTTTATAAACATAAACAACAAAAACTTGAGTAGTGCTCATTTATTCTCTTTTACAAAATAGTTTGAGGAATATATTAATTTTTCTTTTAGAATATAGAAGAATTTGGCAATGGATGCATTTGAACTTGGATTATTTTTTATTGAAGATATTATTATTATTATTATTGTTTCAACTTCATCACACATTGCAGATACATTGAGGCTGTTTATTTCTTCTCAGTTTAATTTTGGGTATATAATATGCATGTTAAAAATTCATGTATTTCTTTTAAATTGCTTCATTTCTTTGATCATGTGTTTTTTTAGCTTAAAGTTATGACTTTCTGAATTTCATTTGTATCTGCTGTAATATTCCCATTTTCAGTTCTAATTTTGTTCACTCAATTCTTCTTTCCTTTGCTTTCAGTTAGCTGAGCTAAAGGCTTCTCGATGTTGTTTACCATTTCAAAGAACCAACTCTTTATTTTTTGGTGTGTGTGTATATGTGTGTGTGTGTGTGTATGTGTGTATTTTCCTGTCTGTGCAATGCCTGTATGTCTGCTACCCACAGGGATTAAAAGAGGGTGTCATTTGTCCTGCAGCTGGAGTTACAGATAGTGTCAGCCACCTTGTGGGCGCTGGCAGAGAAACCTAGTTCCTCTGTAGTAGCAACAGGTACATCTAACCGCTGAGCTGTCTCTCCAGCCTCCAAAAAAGCAACTGTTTATTTCATTAATTCTTTAAAATATTTCCGTTTATACTTTATTAACTTATGCAGAGATCTTACTTCTTTCTGCCTCCTCAGTTTGTGTGAGTTTGTTTTCATTTCTTCAAGGTACTAGGATATATTCATTGTGATTATGAATTTGTTTAATTTGTATTTATCACAGAAAATTGTTCCCATTTTCAGTGATGGTTATGTTTCTTTATGATGGATAATCTGATGGGTATAGTAAGCATGGCTGACAGTTACTATCTTTCTGAACTTAGAATATTAGAACACAGCCCTCTATGATCTTCTGCCTACTGGGGTTGAGAAAGACGTCTCCTGTAATTTAGTGGGTTTACCTTTATATGTGGTTTAGTGATTTTCCTTTGTTGCTGATTCAGAAGATCTTTGTTTTTTGTACTTAATATTTTTATTCATAATATGGTCTGGGGAAGTTCTCTTCTGGACTTGATTGTTTGGTGAAGAAAATGTCTATCAAATCTTAATGGTCTCTTTCTCGAGATTTGGGACATTTTCTGCGGATTTTGTTGAAGGTGTTATTTCCTCCTCTCATCTAGAGCCTTACTCTTCTTCCTTCTTCATGACCCATGGATTTGGTCTTTTCATGTGGTATTTGTACGTTATCTTCAAATTCTCCTGTTCTGTTTGATGATGTCTGAAACTTGCTGCTCTGCCAATCACCCCTGACATTCGACCTCCCCACTTGATTGCCCTATTGGTTAAGCTTTCTTCTGAGATTTTTATTTGAGTTAATAAGATTTTATTTTTTCTCTTTAAAAAACTTATTATACTAATTAGTATTAATTAAAAATACTAATATTTTTTTTTTTTTTTTTTTTTTTTTTTTTTTAAAGTTTTTTTTTTTTTTTTTTTAAACTTTATTTTATTTATTATTTATTTGCCTTGGTGTTTTGCCTGGAACTGGAACTACAGACAGTTGTTAGCTGCCATGTGGGTGCTGGGAATCGAACCCGGATCCTCTGGAAGAGCAGACGGTGCTCTTAACCGCTGAGCCATCTCTCCAGCCCCTCAAAATACTAATATTTTTATACAATATGTTTTGATTATCGTTTTCCTTCCTCCAACTCCTACCAGACCCTCCCACCTCTTCACCTCCTCACCCACCAGATCCATATCCTTTTTTTAATTCTCATTAGAACACAAACAGACTTCTGAAAAATAATAATAAAATAAGATAAAATAAAAATAATCTGGAATATGATGAAATAAACAGAATAAAAAGATAAAGAAAGCTGTAAGCAGCACATATAGATGTAGAAGCATGTTTGCATACATGAAATCCCATAAAAGCATAACATTGAAAAACAGCATGTATATAAGAACTGTAAGAAAAATGTAAATAAAATATAAAATAAAAGAGCTAAATAATACTCAAACAAAACATTATTAGATACAGAACCTTCAAAAATACTCAAGTTTATTTTGTGTTAGCATCTACCCCTGGGCATAGAGCTTATCCTTAAGAGTGGTGTGTATACCCAGTGATACTCCATTGGAGAAAACTAACTTTTTCTTTGAATCAATTGAAAATAACTTCTGGGATAAATTTTTATTTGTAAAATTTCAATATGATATTTTCTTTATTGAATTTCTTTTTCATATTTTGTATTGACTTGCTTACTTTATTCAACTTTTTATTGCATTCTTTTTTTTTTACCCAGTGTTTATTCTAATTTATTAGAATAAGATATTAATGCTATTGTAGTATTGGTATTTTTGAAAAGATAATGCTACTTTGATATTTTATATTATTTTACTTTTCTACATTAGGATTTGCATATCTGGATTTTTTTTCCATTTTGACCTTTTTATCTGCTGTTCATTTAGTTAGAATATTTCAGTGTTCAAACAGGATTGTCCATCCATGTGCTCTGGGTGCCATATGTGGTCCCCTGTACCACTCAGAGAGTAGACTATTGACATTTGGATCACATTTGTGGCTTCACCATACTGAATTTAACAGTGTGTGTAGGTCTCCCATTCTGCATTGTTACCCACTGAAGTAGTGACAGGTCCCTCAAAGTTTCCTTCAGGCCATGCTTCTGGACTTCGGTTTAGTGTAGTAATAGTGAGGTTGAATAAATCCCTAGAAATATGGGACTGTGGAAGATGGAATTATTTTCTGAAAACTTAGCTATGAAATATATCATTGCACCAGTGAGAACTACAGCAAATAAGCATAAGAAATATGGCTTGTGGGGATGAGTAAAATGCAGCTTTTATTTGCTTGAGGTTATTCAGATATGGAAAGCAATAAGAAGTCAACTCATCAGCCAGTAGTAGAGCATACCTAAGCAGAGTGAAGGGAGCAAATACTATCTGAGCTCATTAGTGATTTTCCCTTGTTGATGATTCAGAAGATCCATCCATCAGACACTGCATTTTAGGCTTCTCCCAATATGTATTTGTAGAGAAGTATAAACCAGGTTATCATAACATAATATCTTTAAACATTTGCATCTTAGAACTTATTTCTCCATTTCTCAATTCCACCCCTACTCCATTATTTGGTTTTCCCTGTAACTAACCAATGCTTGACTGCATTGATCATTAATGTTTCTCCCTGGCAATTAACAATTGTGCTGCTAGAGACCAGAGACTCCCCAGATTTAGTCATCACATTTGAGCCTCCATTGATTCACTGGGTCCGTTAAGATGTGGTGCCTGAATGTGCCAGGAAGTGGGCAGGAGAGGAGGCCCATTGAAGTGGTGGCTCTCTTGGTTCTCAGCAGCTTTCCCTGGCAATGCTTTAGTTGCTTACACAAGCTTTTGAAGACAGATTTCCTCCCCTCTTGGCTTCAAAATTTTCCCATGATCTGTTGATCCAACTAGTGAGCAAAGTTAGAAAAATCTCCTCTTTTCTGTTGCTCCTTCTCATGCTGTTTGCAGGATGTATGAGTTCACCTCTCCTTCCAGATCATCAGTTCCCATGCACTCATGTGGGAGTTGGCTGCATCTGAAATGACACGTCTCCCTCAGCAGAACTCCCAGGAGTTGTGACTGGGAAGCCGTTTAACACATTCAATGGGACAATATGCAGTCCCATTTCAGAATTGTTATCTAGACTCCTAATACTTCAACCTAGCATCAACATTTAAGCATCCTTAAATATCAGAGCTTAGGCTTTTCCCTGGTCTCAAAATATATACATTTATACTTTGGAGGTGAAAAGTGAGCAAGGTTGTTCATACAACACTCCAGACAGTGAGTTACTTATACATGAAGGGCTTGGAATGTGACTCATTAGAGGTGATGCCACTCAGCAGCAACAACAGGACCTGGGGACTCATCAGAAATGTAGATTCTTACATCCTACCTACATCACCCATCATCATCATCGGAAGTGGAAATTATGAGTTATGACCAATCAGCCCTTTTAGATTACTCATGTCTGATCTGTTGGATTATGCTGTCTCTCTGATGTCCTCCTACTCCTTGTCCATTCTGCCTTCTGTTTTTACCTTGTTACCTCTCCCTGAGACATAAGTAGAAACTAGTCCCTAGTCCCTAGACATGAGGTTTACCATTTTCCTTCTGCTTTGCTTTTGGTTGGTAAAAATCCAGAAGAACAAGAATCATACATTCAAATGCATCTTTAACACTGCTTTGCTCACACAGTTGGAAGTCAACATGCATCTGCAGTTAGTAATTACATTTATCTGTAATTCTTTCCTGTTTTTCTTTCAGACTATCACATACTCTTTATTCAGTCTAAACTACAAATATATCTGTAAGTATCATAGCTTGTTTTAGAAGGCTAAACCTCACCATGGTTTGTACAATATCATTTTATTGAAACATTCAAATAGTTTACTATCAAAAGCTCATGGGGATGAATGGCTGGATGGTATTATAAAAGACATCCAAGGTAATGAATGTTTTATTTCTTGAGGTGGATGCTGGTCACATACATTGTGTTTGTGAGAATTCTTTGAGGGAAAACACTCGTTATTTTTGCATTTTCCCACCTCTGTGTTTTACATGAATAAAAGTTACAACAAGTCTTCTCCAGCTTTACATTTTCTAATACAATCACTTTTTCAACTCTAGAATCACCCCCAGGACAGGACTGGTTGTTTTGTTTTGTCATGTCAGTTTTATTTTCATAAAAGTACTATCTTCTCACTCACAAGGAAACTGAAGTTCATAGAGATTAAGGATTTTCCTTAGTTCACACAAGTTAAAGTTCAGCATTTGTATAACCAAGTGCAATGATCTTTTTAATGCATCAATGTGGCCTTCTAAAGAGAAATCGTTAACTGGCATATATTAATAAAAATGTGTAAGGATATTGGTATTCATCACAAACCAAAGAAAAGAAAATCATCAAATTTCCTTTAATGATTTTATATCTATCATTTTATCTTCCATAGTGTCTCTGCTGATGAGGAAAGCTGATGAGTGCTATAAGATGGGTTTAAAAGGTTTAGCCACCAACAGCTTGTTTAGGAGTGTGACAGAGAGCCTTAGTGGGTAAAGATACTTTTGGACAAGTATAATAACTGAATTTAATTCCAAGGTTCTAGGTGGTAGAAGAAAATAATCACCTCCTGGAAGTTGTTCTTTAACATGAACATATGTATGGTGATATGAACACACACATGAAATAAATTGCCTGTGTGTGTGTGTGTGTGTGTGTGTGTTACACTCCAGAAAGAAGGGTGACAGAAAGAGCATTTGGGTACCATTTATCAATTACAACAAGAGTCTCTCTCATAATATAGATGTTGCTGAAGCCTTCAGAATATCAGCCTTGGGGGTGATATCAAATAGAATGTCCAGCTATAGGGATACACTTCCCATATGGCAGAGGCAACTGTTTGCCAAAGACTATCCACAATGAAAATCCTTTGCAATCAGGCCTCTGAATCATGGCATATAATTTGTTGAGAATCTATAGATTTGATTTGTTTACTTCTGTCAGCCTCTTGGTTGTTCTGGAAGCTCCATTGGTTTTTTTGTTTGTTTTGTTTTGTTTGATCTTAGGACAGTTGCACAATCAGCTATTAATCCAGAGATCAAGGGGTTTCTTCTGCTAACTGTGGAAATAAGCCTCTTCACAGGGAGTGTAAGAAAACAAAAGAAAAAAAATTGCCCAGAGGACAGAAGTGAACCATACTTAGGGAAAGTCCCCTGTTTCGAAGGCAAACTAACCAACTTTATGCATTTGGTACTGCTGTGGCATATAGTTTTAATAGCAGAAGGGTAGAGATAATCAAAGTGCTTTGCTAAGATGTATGCGATTTTGAAGGTTAGATTAAAACTATTATTTTATTCAGTATATCTAAAGTAGCATGTTAACATACTTTTTTAGCTTTGTTTCTTTGTTTTTTTGTTTCTTTCTTTCTTTGGGAAGATACTGGATTGCATAGACTGGCCTTCACCTCACAATGCTCTTGTCTTAGCTTTCATGATGCAGTGAGAATAACTAGACTTTGGATGAAGTTGACATTGAAATCAACCTAGATGAATGATGGACAGACAGAGAGATGTTGAACTATTGATAAGCTTAAGTCAAACCCAACTATTAACTTTTTTTTTTTAAAAAAAAATATTTTTACTTTATGTGAATTGGTGTTTTGCCTGCATATATAACTGTGTAAGGGTGTCAGATCTTGGAATTACAGACAGTTGTTAGCTGCCAAGTGGATGCTGGAAATCAAACTCAGGTTCTCCGAAGAATAAGCAATGCTTTTAACTGCTGAGCCATCTCTCCAGCCCCCCTCCCCAGCCCGACTATTAACTTTCTATCTAGGGAGACAATGGTCATCTAAAATTTTAAGCTGGCTTTATCCCAAAGAGTTCCAATTATAACTAATACACAAGCAAATATATGGTATGGGCATTCTGTAATGGAAAAAGAACAATCTGCATGAAATTTGAAGGAGGAAACAGAGGAAAAGCACTTAAATCTATTATGTCAAGTAAAAATGTTTGAATACACAGAATTGCCATATATATTAGTAAATATTATTGGCATAGAACATATATTCACTTTGTGTTCTTCTCAGGCATCTGAGTCATGAAAGTCAGGAAAAAGCAAACTCCATGCCTGACTTACAAGAACACCTCTATAAAGTGTGTGATATATATACATACATATATATATATATGTGTGTGTGTGTCATGATTAAAAGGGAAAATGTCCAATAAAATCCAGCAATCTCAGATACCTGTAAAAATGTGGTTTTATTTTAGGTTTCCCACTTGGATCTAATTTGAAGGAATGTTTCACTTACAATTAGTACACATTTAAGAAGTGAGTTATTAAATGACCTAGGCTGTCCTGATGTTTGCCAATGATGAAACTCCAGGATCTGAGAGGACAATAAGTCTTTTAATGACATGTATTCTGTTTTGTGCTCCTTGCTGACAGGCAACTGGGAGACCTAGGTGCTTAAGGGCCTCAGGGTCCCAGTGTGGTTTGTCTGAGGAAAATACCAATTAGCAGGTTTGTCTTCTCACAGAACAAAGATAGGCCTGAGGCCCGACAGAGGAAGGGGAAGGCACAGGAGCGGCTTTGAACTTTGACAATCTTTTCTGCTAATCTTTAGAAGTCACCAAAGAACCTGTCTGCTTCCTCGGTGTCTCTTTATCCCCATTGTTCAGTCAAAAAGTACATAATTTCTCTTATTGCAAAAGTGACAATAAGGAAACAAACTTATCACATGAATAAAAGGAAGTGATCCTTTTGAGTTACATAAGATGGCACTTTCATGACTCCAAAATGTGCCTTAGGTCACATATAGTCTCTAAGAGACAAGCATCTGAGGATGCTGCTACAGTATTAATGGGTGTTTCCAGGATGGCATAACCACCAGCTTGCTGATAAAGTGTGACTGCCTGTTAGAGCCAAGGAAAGACATAAAGAGGAACGAAAGTTTAGCTACTATCTAAATCACAACTTTCTCAGTTAGTTTGTTTTGTTTTCAATTCAAATAACTTTACTCAATTAATGTGGAACATTTATTGTATAGAAAATGCTGAACTAAACATTTTGCAATTGTGTCACTAATAAGACAGTGGAACTGCCCACTGGTGGTGCCAGTCTGGAAAGGCAGGTGATTAAGACCATGAAGAGTATCAGGCAAGTGGAAGGGTGGCTCCCAGAAGGTATCAGGATGCCTCCAGCTTGATAATTTCTTTCTCCCATGTGAAAGGGTTTTTCATTCTTCTTACCAGAAGAAATATGTGTATTCTGTACTTATAAAATATCCAGTGTTAAACTCTCTTTTGACTACATAATTTACTTGACTTCATAGTGACTGGCAGAGAGTATTAGAAGAAAATCTCTTTGGTTTGGAAAGTTGTGATATCATTATTATAAAACTATTTATAAAGCAATGCACTGCAGACAGATATTTCTGTCCCACCTGCCAGTTCCTAAATAACCAGAGACTTCATACTGATTATAAATGCTTGGCCAATAGCATAGGCTAGGTATTTATATTTAAAACTTAAAATGAGCCATTTCTGTTCATCTCTTTGCTTCCTATGGCTCTTTATCTTATATACATACTTTCCATTGTCCTTGTTCTGCATCTCACG
The DNA here is from genome assembly GCA_004025045.1 of Sigmodon hispidus. Lineage (NCBI taxonomy): Eukaryota > Metazoa > Chordata > Mammalia > Rodentia > Cricetidae > Sigmodon > Sigmodon hispidus. Next base: position 13,883 of record PVIH01004733.1, on the reverse strand, counting down.
GCGTTTCTTCAGACTCTGCCCTTCTTTCCATCATTGTCTGTGCTCCCAAAATCCTATCTATCCATCAGCCAGTCAGCTTTCTATTAACCTGATCATAGTGACATGCATTCACAAACTGAAATATTCCACATCACACCCTTGTCTGACAATCTGAACTCTAGAGTCAGCTTGAATTTAAAATCCAAACCCTTTGTTGTTAAATCTTGTCTCTCAGCTCTTTCAGAAAGGACTCATACATATGCATGCATGTATGAATGTATATTTAGATTGTAGTGCATTCAATAGTATATGGAATATAACCTTGGTAACATTATGACTTAGTGCTGTGGAATTTCATATTACTTGGTATTTAGGTTGGAAAACCGGTAAATGAAATTTAGAAATATTCACACTGCTCTTGAAAGCCCTAAGGAAGTTACTTGATTAAAGAACCATAGGATATCTTTGTGACTAGCACTTGCCTTCCCTTACAGTGGAAGATAGGAAGATTTTTCTGATCGAACCCCACGCAGCAAGGCATTTCAAAAACACTGGCCTTGTGATGAGAGACCCTCAAGAATAGAGATGGAGAGAGTCACCTAGAGAGGAGACAGGAACCTTCTCAAGCTCAAGGTGATTGGGGGAGGTTGCATGCAAGTATTAAAACCTAGTCTAAATTCTGGTTGCATTTCTCTTTTCAACAGCTCTTTCCTCTTTCTTAGTTGAGATAGGATCATTGAATTCACACAATTAAATGTAAAGTGATCACTCTTTCCTAATATCTTGAAGAACAACTCTTAGTTATCATTTAGGAAAGAGAAATGAAATTAAGTCAAATTCATTAAGTAAAATGGTGCTTCTCTCCTGGGGTAAGTAGAGTTATTTATTACCTCAATGTCATTTGGAATGACAGAAATATTAAAATGTTCCTGTATTTCTCTCAGTGTTACCAGGATTAGATTATTCTTATTGCCTCTCAGACTGACACTGTGATCCCAAACCCCCATCATAGCTCATTCAGATTCTAATAGTTTCATAATTACTCTCTCAGCCTCTGCTTTCAATTTGCCTACTCATTATTGCATTGTATAATTTTAGTTCTATTAGTTTTGATTCATATATCTTGAATGTTTTTGTGCATGCATATTTGAGATACATACATACTTGAATAAGCTGCCTAACTTTGTCATTGCAGCTTTTCTTTTTGCCTCTACTAATTTCTATTACTCCAAAGCAAACTGTGTTAATCTATTTGTGCTTACGTGCCAAAATACCATCAATCAAACACTTTGTTAAAAAACAAAAATTTCTTAAAGTTCTGAAATCTAAGTTCAAGATCACTTTGCTAGCAGATTTGAAACCCGATGAGAGCTCATTTTCTCATGAAGGATGTAGTCTAGCTGTGTCCTCACATGTTGGGCACCACGAATGCCGATTCTGTGTCCCAGCTTGTTGGGCGTTTCAGATAGTCCTTTGGTTTTTTTGTTTTGTTTTTGAAGAGTGCCAATGTCATTCTTGAGTCGCTATTATAGTCATACGCAAAAGTCCCTACTTCTAAATGCTTTCACACTGAAAATAGGCTTTCAAACATGAACTCAGGGGGACATAAGCATTTAAGAGCATAGTATATACTTATCTGATACTATTATTTTTCAATCTATAATAAGGCTGCATTTTAATAAATCATAAATTAAACATATTAAAAAGAAAAATGTACTTATAATACCAAATCTACTGACCATCCTTGTTTACTCTAACCTTCCTAAAGTACAACAGAATATATTCTCATTTCCCTAAATTTGGGGAAGACCACCAGTTATTAAAGTTTGTCCTATGATTATTACTTATTTAATGTATTGTAATTTGTTTAATGTTTGTGCCTAAAGAATGCAGCATCTCAATATACACTGGAGCACTGCTCATCACATGGTTATATAACTGACTGGAGCTGAATCACTAAGGCTTCTTAGGTATCACCCAACAGAGTATTTTACCACACACAACCATCCTCAGAAAAGATAAAAATTCAAAGCATAATTTCAAAGAATATGTACTATTTTCATACCATCATGTCAAGAAATAAAAAGGCCATATTGTCAAAAATTAGGGGCTTTCTGTATGAATAGTCATTTTAGCTTGGCCATTTACTTTCAACTCACCTGTGTTGTTGAGTTTGGCATGAATTTTTGTACAGAGCCTATAGATAAATCATTTTAAAAATTAACTCTAACATTCTCAGGTTTTTTATTACTAATTTTAGAGCATTTAAACTTAATGTAATTGCTGATATTTTATAACAACACGTTATCATCTTATTTGCTTCCTGTCACATTTTTAAAGTTACTCAATTCCTAGGAGGCTTGTTTTTAATATTATTTCATTACTAAGCTTTTTCTATTATTTTGTATTTCAAAACAAATTGGTTTTTTGTAACAGTTTATTGAATCATTTTTATATTGGTTGTTTTAAAACTCTTGCTAGATAGTTCCAGAATTTGATTCATTTGGGAACTATTAATGATCTTTTTTCATGTAAATTACTTTGTCTTATGCAAATTGCAATTGTCATAGTTCTTGTTATGGTGGGTTATTTCTTAATATGTTCTGAATATTTGCTATTATTTAGAGTAAGACTCAGCTCCATTACACTTCAGCATGTAATCATAATCAACCTTTGTAGTATCAGCTCCCAGGTTTTGGTCCACTTCCAGAAGTGGACATTTCAGTGAAAATCTGTGTTGTAAGCCTTTGCTCTGGCTTGATTTATGTTGTACCACTATTGGTGTTCAAATGTGATGTAAAACAAATGTCACACAGGCTATTCTGTCTAGTACCTCTAAGCAAGAGAAAAATATTCAAAGTGGAGATGAAGATGCATTTTGGTTCTATGCTTATGTTGATGACATCTCTACTAGGGACCAGAGGAAGCATGCTCCATGGACTGGGACCATTTTCAGAAGCATGATCCTTTTTGTGACATCTTTAGACCTCTGATGTCTCTGAATGGCTGAGGGAGCAAAGGGAGTTTCCACACTGCACCTCATTATTGTGACATTGTCTTTCCTGCTCTTACCCCTGCCACCCTGTAGCCTCTGGATGGGGGAGGGGATTTCTAGGCTTGATGAGGGAGAATTCCTTATTTCTTACTAAAGAGGTTTCAAAGTTAAGCTTCTATACCAACAATTTCCTCTTTTGAGAACTTTTCCCAAATATATAATTTAAAAGTTCTTGGCTATTTTCATTTCTTTACTTAGATATCATCTCTTTAGTGAAGTTCCATCTATTTGGTTGCCCATTACATAGAAATGAGATAAAAAGATAAACCCCAATTGCTTGGTTTACTTCGGTAAAGAATAGTTATATTTCCCAATGGCAACAAAGAACAGACCACTACTCTTACATCAAATTCAGGGAAAAAAAGAGTTTCCAGGATTACAGAATGTAAGAAGCATGGCTTTCATCTCCAGACTTAAGATTATTCCAATGAGACTGACTTTGATTGGCAAGAGCACAGTCAAAGGTGGCTTTTGGAATGCATTCCTTCATGACTGACTAATTTGAGAAGACAGAAGCTGATGCCAATTGGTTAGCTTACAAAAAGTGTTCATTGAAGTGAGTTATCTTGATTCATCGGAAGTTTTTTGTTCCCAGACCTACACCAGAGAATAGACAATATTTTCTCAGCACTATAAAAGACATTTTCTCAGCCTTAACTTTCAATTCTCCTTTATCCTCTTATACCCTTCCATTGTAACTATTAACCTTGAGCTGAATATGTATTTACTTAGTATGCTTAGAATTTACTGTCTGTCTTTCTATGATAGAATATAAATGTCATGAGGAAAGCATTATTCATCAGTTAGTTGCATGTGTCTTGATTTTCAAGAACAGTGCCTGCTCACAGTGAGTATCTGGCAAATACATAAGAACTGACTGTCTGAACATTGCCCATCTCAAGCAGGAACAGAATAATCCATTTACATTTATTTCTATTTTTTTCTCTTCTTTGAGTGTGTGTCCTACCAGTAAATGTGTCTTTTACTCAGCTCTCTTAGTATTACATGAAGGTGTTTGGTTCAACGCTTTTACTTTTTATGGTTATATTCTTTTTAAAGTCTGAATTTGTCCTTCTAGAGTAAGTCTGAAGATTCAATGATTTTGGAATACCGTGACAAAATGCAAGGCATCACTTCTTCTCCTTCCTCTTTTTTCTTATTGTTGAAGGGATTTCAGCTAATAATGAGCAGGAGGATGCATGGTCAGTTTCTTAGCATAAGACATGCCACCAATAACAAATAAACTCAAACTAAAAGACAAAGAGGAAGCATCTGATTCTGCCATTAGAATACAAGTGCAGATATTTTCTGGGAATCCTTTGGTTAGTGTCTGTCATGAAGTTGGCTACCTCAGAGAGCAACAATTGACTCTGTGTTAAGTCAAGGAATTTCCTCAGCTATTGTTGTGTAATCAGCTCTTCTAAATGTTTGTTGTGGTCTTTGTTAAAGTCAAAAGAATTCTTAAAGAAATAATGAGAAAGTAAAGAATCCGGGCAAAGAGCATTCTAAAGAAGGGGGCTGATGAAAACATTAACACAGCATCCCAGCATCTGGAGGAGCCATGGTTGAAGCTCCATTTATCTTCCTCCAACCCCCATTCTCTAGCCACACAGTCATGTGGTCCTTTATTTACTCAGTGGTTTAATATAAGTCTTCTACTCTATCCTGGATGCTTCAGAACATAAAGGGCTATGTCTAATTTTTTTTTCTGCTCTTTCCTGAACACTGGCAATGTGCTTAACACAGGAAAAGGCCTGATAAATAATTGATGTGTGCACTGGATTTATGAATGAATAAATAAACCCAAGAGAACTGGCTGTTTTTAGAATATTTCCTTAGCAGTGGGGCTCTCTACTCTTCCTGTTTTCTTTATGAATTTACTTCTATACTAAAAATTCCTTCTACTTTGACAATTTCAAAGTCTTTTATGGGAAATTCCCTAATAAAGGCTGCCTTGATAAGAACCAATTAGACCATTAGACACATTTACTCAGTTTTCTGTCTTACTAATATTAATAAAAAACTGAACAAAGTGTAAGGGCCAAATTAAGCACTGACACAAGAGTCACACATGACAGCATGCATCTGTAACACTGGCAATAAGCAAATAGTGTAGGAAGATTCTAAGGCTATAATGGCCAACCAGTCTGGTTGAAAGAGTGAGTTCCAGGTTCAGTAAGAGGTCCTATCTCAAAATATAAGGAAGAATAACAAAAGGAGACAATGTTGACCTCTGATCTTCATGAGTGCATCCCTAAGTGTGTGTACCTGTACACATGGGCATGTGTATCCACATATGTATGTATAACACACAGAGTCCACAAACACCCACATCACACTATTACATAACAGACAAAACAAAAACTGGGTTCAATTAACTTCTGCAACAGGAACAATACTGAGTACATATGTATGAACACTTGCTTGAAATTATTTAAAGCCTACAAATAGAAAACTATTGGTCGCATATCAGAAAATAGAAAAATATTGTAGTATATTCTATCAAGTCTGAAGTTATTCTGGGTAAATGTAAAAATAGTAGATGGATGAAATTGAAGAAGGCAGAGAAATGGGAGACAGGGTGGAGATACAACTTTAAATATATGACAAGAAAAGAATAGCGTAAACTTACAAAAAGTTGGAAAAGATAAAAAGAGTTTGTAAATAAAATATTTAAACAAAGCAATCACATTTTATTATTTTTATCTTGTATCACTTCATAACATCCCCTTTTGTTACTTAAAACCCTAATCTTATTATTCTTTGTAACACTTCTTACTTGTAGAATGTTATTAACTTATTTCAGCTACTCTATTAAACTTTAAAGATTGTCACTGAAAGATTTCAGATTGGGTAGCATTTTGATCTAAGATTCTCAGATTAGGATGTCCAAATGATAAGTCCAGACAAATATTGCAGAATCTCTTATGCTAGTTTCTTTTCTTCTATTGTGATAAAATTCCCTGTCAAAATTCCAGTTTAGGGAAGAACTTATTTAAGGTATATAGTTTCAGGTAACCGTCTATCAGTAAGAAAAATTCAAGGCAGGAATTTAAAATAGCTAGTCACACCACATCCCTGGTCAAGAATCTTTGTGAGAAGCATGAACACAGCCATGTGCCTGCTTTTCTTGGACCCCATGTTACTTGGTTCCTTCATACTTTCCAGCTGCCACTCCCTTCCGTGATTTCTGTTGTTACCCCCGTTTTCTTTTTTCACATAGAGGCTATTCTCTGTTGTTCTGACACTTGTCATTCATGGAATCACATGGTGGTAGGTATCTTTTTACTAAGTTATTATTATGTTTAATAAAAATAGGTGTTTATTTATGTATTTTGATTGTGGATTCCTCTCCCCCAACTTCTTCCACATCCTCCTCACCTCCCCACCCACACCCAAATCCACACCATTATTTTGCTCTCTTTCATTAGGAAATAATTATATAAAAATAAAATAAAATAAAAAAACCGTTGTGAATAGGATGACAAACACAACAACACCAAAAGAGTCAAAGTAAAAGCACAAGAAATAGACACATATTCAGAAGCCATAACATAAAACAAAAACGGCTGTGTGAGGAGGGGTCAGGAAGTGCAGACAAAGCATTATGAGAAAAAACATGCCATTGAGTTTTTCCTTTTATGTCGGCATCTACTGCTCAGCACAGGGCTGCCCTTAACAGTGGTTTTTATACCCAGTGAGACTCCCTGGGAGAAAATAACTTTCCCTTTGTGAATGGTTACCAATTGTTGATAAGCTTCTAGGTTAGGGGTGGGGGCTTGTGTCCATGGTGCAGGGACTCTGTCTGGTTTAAAGCTGTGCAAGCTCTGGCTGTGCACTCTGTCACAGGCTTTGTAAGTTCATATGTGCATTGGTCCTGTTGTGTCTAGAAGGCATTGTTTCCTTGGTGTATTCCACCCTTATTGTGATGGCATGATTGAAAATGTCTACTATAGGTTCATAGAAAGTGACCCTATTAGGATGTATAGCCTCATTGAAACAGCTATGGCCTAGTTGGAGGAAGCTTGTCAATGGGTGTGGTCTTTGAGGTTTAGATGCTCAAGCTAGGCCCAGGATCAGTCTCTCCTTCTAAGAATCTGGATGTAGAGCTTTCTGCTCCTTCTATAGTAACATGTCTGCCTTCATGGTGCTGTGTTCTACCATGAGGATAATGGAGTAAACCTCTGAACTGGGTCATGGTGTTTCTTCACAGTCATAAAAACCCTAAGTAAGACAGAAGTTGGTACTAGAGACTGGGGTATTACTGTGATAGGCCTGACCAGGGGTTTTGTTTGAAAGGAAATATGGACTTTAGCATTTTGAATTATAAAAGCAACTAAATATGTGGGACTCATGAGCAGATACCATCCAGGAAGGAGCCAGCACCTAAGGGGAAATACCTAATATTCCAAATGACCACTACTAAATATTAAAACATCCCTAGACTTCTAAGTAGGCAATATTTCATAACAGGTAATCCTGGCCCTACTTGGTCCAATCCTGAGACTGTAAGCCCAAAGCTCTGAAGCCCCTAGAGCCCTCCCTGCAGTAAAAACTCTTGCCTCTTGCTGCCTAGGGTTGCTCCTAGTCCACCACTGTGAAGGAAGGATGGAGTGACCCATGCTAGATTGTCAATAGAGAGACTCTTTGTTGTTGCATCAGTCTGGTCTCCTGGTGGTGTTTTTTGGGGATCTGGACTCTGAGCAAAACAAATACTTTAAGTGGGCTTTAATATGCCATATTAGTAGGAGCATGGAAGATATTGTTGCTGTGATTTGAACTGTGGGGGTTGGAGAGCTGGTTCAAAAGTTTATAGAAGAAAAGAATATTAGTAGAGACCATTCTTGAGATACTTTGGCAAAGAATGTGACTGATTTCTGCCCTGTCCAAAAAGATCTGCTTGAGGTTAAAATGAAGAGCTATTGATTAACATCTTTGGTAGTGAAGATTTTCAGACAGCTTAGTATTGACTGTGTTGCTTGGTTGTTAGTGGGTTTATGCAGATTTATAATGAAAGGAACAAGTGGAACAAAGAAAAATAAAAAAAAAAAAAGTACAGCTTGAGGACAAAGGAACACCAGGAAGTACAAACAGATGAAAGAAAACCCTGAGAAAAGTATAACAAAAGGAATGGATCTCCGAGGAGGAAGACTTCACTTAGCTAAGCTTCAAATTCATGAAACAGCATTAAAGAAAAGTTTACAGTATGGTATGGTAGTATACACCTTTAATCCTAGCACTCAGAAATCAGAACCTGGTGCATCTGATAAGTCTGGTCTACAAACTGAGTTCCAGGACAGTAAAGCTTAGGCAATGTAAAAAGAACCATCACAACCAGAAAGCTGATGACAATGTAATTGAATTTGGGGCCATAATCCAGTCCCAGCAAGCCAGAACTTGGAAGCTTTGACCACCTGAATCTGGCTTTCACGTCAAGTATATAAGAAATGGGCTGTGGAATCTCTTTAAACAACTAAAGAAAGCTACTGAGACTAGAGGTGTGTCAAGGATGGCCCGGCATGGAGGCTTAGAGAGGCTTTTGTGCGAAGCTGTGAAGGTAAAGCCTGGATAATCTTGGAGATGTCAGACCCATGAGACATCTGCCAAGCAGAGCTGTTAACAGGGGTGGAACCAGCCCAAGAGAAAAAAATATGTTATAGTCAACAAAGCTGAAAGGAGTTGGAGATCTGAAGAGTGTTTTTTACAACACACATGGAGATGCAGAGTTTTGAGTTTGCCTAGGTCGTTTTCAGTTTATTTAGTCCTGTATTTCTTCACTATGTTCCTTTTTCCTCCTTTTTGGAATGGTCATGTATATCCTGTGCCATTATATGTTTTAATTATGTGATCTGCTTTTTGATTTTATAGGTAACTACAGTTAAGAGACTTTGAACTTGTAAACTTGTACAATGACTGAGGCTGTGATAGACTATGGGTACTGTGAAGTTGAACTGAAAGCATTTCTCATTATGATATGGCTACAAACTTATCAGAGACAGGGAGTGGAATGTGGTGGTTTGAATGAAAATGACCTCCATAGGTCCAGAGGGAGTGGCACTATTGCAATGTGGCCTTGTTGAAGTAGATTTGGCCTTGTAGGAGAAAGCTGGTTCCTGGGGGTGGGCCTTGAAGTTTCAGATGTCCATGCCAGGCCCAGTGTCATTTTCTTGTCCTGTTGCCTGAGGATTGGGATGCAGAACTCTCAGATACTTCTCTAGCACCATGTCTGCCTGTATGCTGCCATGTTTCCTACCATGATGATAATGACTAAACCTCTGAACTGTAAACCAGTGCCATTTAAATGCTTTCTTTTATAAGAGTTGCATGTTCATGGCATCTCTTTACAGCAATAAAAGAATCCAACTAAGACATTCGCTGGCTCTTAAAAAATCTTTCTGCCTCCTCTTCTACAGAGTTGCATGGTCCCCAAGGAAAGAGATTGATGGAGGCATCCCATTTAGAATTGAATGTTCCAAGGCCTCTCACTTGATGTATTTTTATTGAAGTTGAAAAACTCTATTTGTTCCCATCTATAGCAGGAGAAAGCTTCTCTGATAATATCTGAGCAAGACACTGATCTATGAATATAACCCTGTTATTAGCAATCATTCATTTAATTGCTGTGGTCCATTATCAGAATAATAGTATTTGATTTTCTCCTAGGTCTCTGATTGTCTAGTCCCAAGTTCTGACCAAATGAACAGTGTAGAGCATGGTTCTATCTTGTGGCGTGAGCCTCTAAATTCCATCAGATATTGGTTGGCTACTCCCATTTGTGCCACTGTAGTGGAGAAGAGGTACCATCACCTGGACATAAAGGCGTGGCCTCTTAGCCAGCATGATCTAAGATTCACCTGTGATCATTAGAGTACATAATTAGAGGCATGATTAAAAGGCAGCTAAGATCCAGGTGCATGTAGGCGGAGCACCTTTTGCTTTGTGTTCCCTCTTGGATGGAGGACCTGACCTGCTGAGCTTCAACCACATGATCCAGTCCAGCCTTCCAAGAAATGCACAACTGTTTTTATCTCTTGTATCTGTGAGCCTCTCCTCAGAACCACCTAAATAAAATATATCCTTCTTTATCAATTGTTAGTGATTTTTGGTTATATGCCACTATGGGTGTGTGTGTGGGGGGGGCGTTTCTAACCTACTTTAATCTAGAGTCATGTCTTTGCTTTCTGTATTCTGTTGCCTTAATATCAAGAGATAGCATGAAGAGACTCTCCAACATGTTTTATTGGTCAAAATTCCATCCCATTTTTATTGTATAGAACATTTCCTATGGCCTTGAAGAAGCAAACACCATGCTTTGAGCTATTTGTCTAGAAGCTTTAACATTGTGAGCACCGTTCAGCTGGTTCCCAGTAAGAATAGAGGGCTCTCAGGGAGACAACACAGGTAAACCTGAGTAATCTTGGAAGCAGATTCTCACCACTACAAACAACTCCCTGTCAAGGTAATAAGTAGACTACAGCCTTGAGGTATCTTGAGCAAAAGAACCCCTAAGCCATGCTTTGACATCTGACCTACAGAAACCCTCTTTGAAACAGCCCTTTTTTTTAACAGCAGTAGAAAAAAAATTCAGCCTTCTGAATTAGTTTTCAATGTCATAATCACATAAGTACATACACACACACTCACACACACATACACACACACACAACACACAATCTTTTTATGTTACCTAAAATGCAAAATAAATGAAGTCTTATTTGAAATCAAAGCAATTACACAGAGGGCTCATTTCTAATTTTGACATTTAACTTGAAGTATAGCTTAACTTTTAATAGTTTAAATGATTCTCCCTGAAAGTCAGAGTTTGTTTGTGCCTTTCACAAGCACACATGATCATCTTAAGTAGCTTTCAACTTTCTTGAACAGACTGTGATCAGTATAATGCAGATTTCCTTTTTAAATAAAATTATAGTGTTGTTTGATGGAAAAAAACTTCTAGTTAGTAACTATATTACAGAAAAGGCCTTGTGATATGTAAGTATTACATAATATATAATCATTTATTATCAAACATCATTTATGAAAAAAGTTAAATGATCTGACATCAGTGGCATATAAGAAACTTTGCTTCATAGCAAGCTCAGTTAACTACTATGGTATCTATCTGTTGCCAAGAATCATTTAGAGCTATTGGCTAAATATATATTTTCTAGATCCCTCAGAAGAGACCTGAGGTTTTGTATATTAAATAGGAGCCCTAGTAGGTCTTATGAATAAGTACATTTGGGAGACAGAGTTTATGGAAAATATAACTAAAATGTGTGTTAACTGTTTGTTTAATTGACAGATACGTGAACTTGTAGGCATTCAAGTATTTAGTTACTAATGTTCAGGCTCAGTATTTGTGTTGAGTCTTCAGGGAAATTCAAGCAGAGGACATCTGCACAGGCACACACCATCAGTTACGTGTGTAAGGAATAAAATGTGCTCAATTTATTTTGTAATTGAATTAATGCAACTCTTTTCTACTGGAAAATAAGGTCTCCGGGAAATGGAAGCATTATCATTCAGAATACATAATTGAAGAACTTATTATTTCTAGTAGTTTTTAATGAACATGTCCCAACGAACCTGTGAGCAGGGCCAAGAGAAAAACACTTGGGGCCTATCAGACTGTTGAAAGAGACCAAATTGGATAGTGATAGGAAACACCAAATAGTTGCCCATTTTTAAAAAGAATATTTGTGGTCTGCAGAGTCCCAGCACACTTTGGAGCAGGGGGCAGATAAACTCTGCCTGTCACCATACCCACAGCTCCGGCTGAGGGAATCTGCATGGCTACCCACCACCACATCGAACTAAGGGAACTGACAACTACAGGGGTCCCAGAAGGACAGACTCAGACCCCGCCCAGAGATGAGGAGGGGTCACCAGGCCCAAGCACCTATATCCCAGCCAGGGAGGGAGACTTGGTCTCCCATCGGTTTTGGTTTCGCTTCCGGGACCAAGTGCTGTCTGCAGAGTCCCAGAGCATTCTGGAGCATGGGGCAGATAAACTCTGCCTGTCACCATACCCACAGGTCCTGCTGAGGGAATTTGCACGGCTACCCACCTCCACCTAAACTGAGCGAACAGACAACTACAGGGGTCCCTGAAGGGTAGATTCAGACCCTGCCCAGAGAGGTGACAGGAGGCACACAAACCCGAGTGCCACAACTGACCAGGACCCATCTAATTGTGAACCACTGAAGCCATGGGCAAACGTCAGTGCAAAAAAATTACATAATAATGCAAAGAACAACATGGTAACTCCAGAAGACAGTGGTGATCTTACAAATACAAGACCAGAACTGAGCAATGAAGAGGAAACAGAAGGAAGCAACACCAAAAATTCCTTTTTGATGATTATCGAAGCTCTCAAAGAAGACATGAAAAAAAACCGTAAAGAAATAGAAGAAAATACAAACAAAAAATTGGAAGAGATGAACAAATCTATGAAAGAAACATGCCAGGAACTAAAAGCTGAAATAAAAGCTGAAATAGAAGCAATAAAAAAGGCACAAAATGAGGCAAAGATGGAAATAGAAAACCTGAAGAAAAAAAGCTGAAACCATAGATACAAGCATAACAAACAGAGTTCAAGAGATGGAAGATAGAATCTCTGAAGAGGAAGACTCAGTAGCTCAAATAGATATATCAGTTAAAGAAAATAGTAAAACTTAAAAAGCCATGACTCAAAATGTTCAGGAAATCTGGGACACCATGAAAAGACCTAATTTGAGAATAATAGGAATAGAAGAAGGAGAAGAATGCCAGCTCAAAGGCACAGATAATATTTTCAATAAAACATAGAAGAAAACTTTCCTAACCTGAACAAGGAAATGCCTATAAAGATACAAGAAGCTTACAGAACACCAAATAGATATGATCCCAAAATATGTCAGCTCACCACTTTATAATCAAGCCACAAAAAATACAGAACAAAGAAAAAATTTTAAGAGCTGCAAAAGAAAAGGGCCAACTCACATATAAAGGCAGACCCATCAGAATAATGCCTGACTATTCAATGGAAATGATGAAAGCTAGAAGGGCTTGGTCAGAAGTTATACAGATACTAAAACAGCATGGCTGCCAAACTAGAATACTATACCCTGCAAAATTATCAATCACCATAAATGGAGTAAACAAGGTATTTCAGGACAAAGTAAGACTGAAATAATATCTATCTACCAATCCAGCACTACACAGAGTATTAGAGGGAAAACTCCAACCTAAGGACCCCAGATACACCCAAGAAATCACAAACAATCAATAAGTCCACAGTAGAATACCCTAGAGAAAGGAAATACAAACAAGTTGCCACCAAAAATGGCAGGAAATGTGAATCAAATGTCACTAATTTCCCTTAATATCAATGGTCTCAACTCTCCTATAAATTGTCACATACTAACAAGATGGATACAAGAACAGAAGCCATCCTTCTGTTGCCTACAAGAAACACACCTAAACTGCAAAGACAGACACAGGCTTAGAATAAAGGGTTGGGAAAAGATTTTCCAGTCAAAGGGTCCTAAGAAACAAGCAGGGGTTGCAATCCTAATATCTAACAAAGTAGACTTTAAGCTAAAAGCAATTAAAAGGGACCAAGATGGTCACTACTTACACATCACAGGAAAAATTGGTCAAGAGGAAATTTCAATCTTAAATATTTATGCCCCTAATATAGGGGCACCTACATATGTAAAAGAAACACTGCTAAAGCTCAAATCCCACATCAATTCTTACACCCTAATAGTGGGAGACTTCAATACCCCACTTTCAACCCTGGATAGATCAACCAGACAGAGCCTCAACAGAGAAATAAGGAGTCTAAATGAGGTTATGATGCAAA